>JAWPHD010009659.1:0-101406 GCA_037043455.1 Cyrtodaria siliqua | reverse complement strand
ATGGTTGGTCTATATACATATGATGGGACATTTTAAATGGTTGGTCTATTTACATATGATGGGACATTTCAAATGGTTAGTCTTTAAATGGTTGGTCTATAAACATATGATGGGACTTATTAAATGGTTGATCTATGTACATATGATGGGACATTTTAAATGGTTGATCTATATACATTGATGGGATATTTTAAATGGTTGGCCTATATACATATGATGGGATATTTTAAATGATTGTTTTATATACATATGATAGGACATTTTAAATAGTTGGCCTATATATATATGGGACATTTTAAATGGTTGGTCTATATACATATTATGATGAGATATTTTAAATGGTTAGTCTATATACATATGATCGGACATTTTAAATGGTTGGTCTATATGCATATGGTGGGATATTTTAAATGGTTGGTCTATATACATATGTTGGGATATTTTAAATGGTTAGTCTATATACATAATTTATGATGGGACATTTTAAATGGTTGGTCTATATACATATGATGGGACATTTTTAATGGTTGGTCTATATGCATATGACTGGACATTTTAAATGGTTGATCTATATACATATGATGGGACATTTTAAATGCTCAGTCTATATACATAATTTACGATGGGACATTTTAAATGGTTGGTCTATATACATATAATGGGACATTTTAAATGGTTGATCTATATACGTATGACGGGACATTTTAAATGTTTGGTCTATATGCATATGGTGGGACATTTTAAATGGTTGGTCTATATACATATGATGGGACATTTTAAATGGTCAGTCTATATACATAATTTATGATGGGACATTTTAAATAATTGGTCTGTATACATATGATTTGACATTTTAAATGGTTGATCTATATACATATGATGGGACATTTAAATAGTTGGTCTATATACATATGCTGGGCCATTTTAAATGGTTGGTCTATATACATATGATGGAACATTTTAAACATTTGGCCTATATACATATGATGGAACTTTTAAATAATTGGCCTATAAACATATTTTGGGACATTTTATATAGTTGGTCTATATACATATGATGGGACATTTTAAATGGTTGGTCTATATACATATAATGGGACATTTTAAATGGTTGATCTATATAGCATATGATGGGACATTTTAAAGGTTGATCTATCTACATATGATGGGGAATTTTAAATGGTTGATCTATATACATATGATGGGACATTGTAAATGGTTGGTTTATATACATATGATGGGACATTTTAAATTGTTGGTCTATATACACATGATGAGACATTTTAAATGGTTGTTCTATATACATATGATGGGACATTTTAAATAATTGGTCTATATACATATGATGGGACATTTTAAATGTTTGGTCTATATACATGTGATGGGTCATTTTAAATGGTTGGTCTATATACATGTGATGGGTCATTTTAAATGGTTGGTCTATATACATATGATTGGATATTTTAAATGATTAGTCTATATACATAATTTATGATGGGACATTTTAAATGGTTGGTCTGTATACATATGATGTGACATTTTAAATGGTTGATCTTTATACATATGATGGGACATTTTAAATGGTTGGTCTATATACATATGATGGGACATTTTAAATGGTTGGTCTATATACATATGATGGGACATTTCTATTGGTTAGTCTATATACATAATTTATGATGGGACATTTTAAATGGTTGGTCTATATTCATATGATGGGACATATTAAATGGTTGATCTATATACATATGATGGGACATTTTAAATAGTTGGTCTACATACATATGATGGAACATTTTAAATGGTTGATCTATATACATTGATGGGATATTTTAAATGGTTGGTCTATATACATATGATGGGATATTTTAAATGGTTGGTCTATATACATGTGATTGGTCATTTTAAATGGTTGGTCTATATACAGGTGATGGGTCATTTTAAATGGTTGGTCTATATACATATGATTGGATATTTTAAATGATTAGTATATATACAAATTTATGATGGGACATTTCAAATGGTTGTTCTGTATACATATGATGTGACATTTTAAATGTTTGATCTATATACATATGATGGGACATTTTAAATGGTTGGTCTATATACATAGGATGGGACATTTTAAATGGTTGGTCTATATACATATGATGGGACATTTCAAATGGTTAGTCTTTAAATGGTCGGTTTATATACATATGATGGGACATATTAAATGGTTGATCTATGTACATATGATGGGACATTTTAAATGGTTGATCTATATACATTGATGGGATATTTTAAATGGTTGGCCTATATACATATGATGGGATATTTTAAATGATTGTTCTATATACATATGATAGGACATTTTAAATGGGTTGGTCTATATACATATGATGGGACATTCTAAATGGTGTGATCTATATACATATGATAGGACATTTTACAAGGTTGATCTATCTACATATGATGGGGAATTTTAAATGGTTGATCTATATACATATGATGGGACATTGTAAATGGTTGGTTTATATACATATGATCGGACATTTTAAATTGTTGGTCTATATACATATGATGAGACATTTTAAATGGTTGTTCTATATATATATGATGGGACATTTTAAATAGTTGGTCTATATACATATGATGGGACATTTTAAATGTTTTGTCTATGTATATGTGATGGGTCATTTAAATGGTTGGTCTATATACATGTGATGGGTCATTTTAAATGGTTGGTCTATATACATATGATTGGATATTGTAAATGATTAGTCTATATACATAATTTATGATGGGACATTTTAAATGGTTGGTCTGTATACATATGATGTGACATTTTAAATGGTTGATCTATATACATATGATGGGACATTTTAAATGGTTGGTCTATATACATATGATGGGACATTTTAAATGGTTGGTCTATATACATATGATGGGACATTTCAAATGGTTAGTCTATATACATAATTTATGATGGGACATTTTAAATGGTTGGTCTATATTCATATGATGGGACATATTAAATGGTTGATCTATATACATATGATGGGACATTTTTAATAGTTGGTCTACATACATATGATGGGACATTTTAAATGGTTGATCTATATACATTGATGGGATATTTTAAATGGTTGGTCTATATACATATGATGGGATATTTTAAATGGTTGGTCTATAAACATGTGATGGGTCATTTTAAATGGTTGGTCTATATACATGTGATGGGTCATTTTAAATGGTTGGTCTATATACATATGATTGGATATTTTAAATGATTAGTCTATATACATAATTTATGATGGACATTTTAAATGGTTGTTCTGTATACATATGATGTGACATTTTAATTGGTTGATCTATATACATATGATGGGACATTTTAAATGGTTGGTCTATATACATATGATGGGACATTTTTAAATGGTTGGTCTATTTACATATGATGGGATATTTCAAATGGTTAGTCTTTAAATGGTTGGTCTATATACATATGATGGGACGTATTAATGGTTGATCTATGTACATATGATGGGGACATTTTAAATGGTTGATCTATATACATTGATGGGATATTTTAAATGGTTGGCCTATATACATATGATGGGATATTTTAAATGATTGTTCTATATACATATGATAGGACATTTTAAATAGTTGGCCTATATATATATATATGGGACATTTTAAATGGTTGGTCTATATACATATTATGATGAGATATTTTAAATGGTTAGTCTATATACATATGATCGGACATTTTAAATGGTTGGTCTATATGCATATGGTGGGATATTTTAAATGGTTGGTCTATATACATATGTTGGGATATTTTAAATAGTTAGTCTATATACATAATTTATGATGGGACATTTTAAATGGTTGGTCTATATACATATGATGGGACATTTTTAATGGTTGGTCTACATGCATATGACTGGACATTTTAAATGGTTGATCTATATACATATGATGGGACATTTTAAATGCTCAGTCTATATACATAATTTACGATGGGACATTTTAAATGGTTGGTCTATATACATATAATGGGACATTTTAAATGGTTGATCTATATACGTATGACGGGACATTTTAAATGTTTGGTCTATATGCATATGGTGGGACATTTTAAATGGTTGGTCTATATACATATGATGGGACATTTTAAATGGTCAGTCTATATACATAATTTATGATGGGACATTTTAAATAATTGGTCTGTATACATATGATTTGACATTTTAAATGGTTGATCTATATACATATGATGGGACATTTTAAATAGTTGGTCTATATACATATGCTGGGCCATTTTAAATGGTTGGTCTATATACATATGATGGGACATTTTAAATGGTTGGTCTATATACATATGATGGGACATTTTAAATGGTTGATCTATATACATATGATGGGACATTTTACAAGGTTGATCTATCTACATATGATGGGGAATTTTAAATGGTTGATCTATATACATATGATGGGACATTGTAAATGGTTGGTTTATATACATATGATGAGACATTTTAAAAGGTTGTTCTATATATATATGATGGGACATTTTAAATAGTGGTCTATATACATATGATGGGACATTTTAAATGTTTTGTCTATATACATGTGATGGGTCATTTAAATGGTTGGTCTATATACATGTGATGGGTCATTTTAAATGGTTGGTCTATATACATATGATTGGATATTTTAAATGATTAGTCTATATACATAATTTATGATGGGACATTTTAAATGGTTGGTCTGTATACATATGATGTGACATTTTAAATGGTTTGATCTATATACATATGATGGTACATTTTAAATGGTTGGTCTATATACATATGATGGGACATTTTAAATGGTTGGTCTATATACATATGATGGGACATTTCAAATGGTTAGTCTATATACATAATTTATGATGGGACCATTTTAAATGGTTGGTCTATATTCATATGATGGGATATTTTAAATGGTTGGTCTATATACATATGATGGGATATTTTAAATGGTTGGTCTATATACATGTGATGGGTCATTTTAAATGGTTGGTCTATATACATGTGATGGGTCATTTTAAATGGTTGGTCTATATACATAATTTATGATGGGACATTTTAAATGGTTGTTCTGTATACATATGATGTGACATTTTAATTGGTTGATCTATATACATATGATGGGACATTTTAAATGGTTGGTCTATATACATATGATGGGACATTTTAAATGGTTGGTCTATTTACATATGATGGGACATTTCAAATGGTTAGTCTTTAAATGGTTGGTCTATAAACATATGATGGGACTTATTAAATGGTTGATCTATGTACATATGATGGGACATTTTAAATGGTTGATCTATATACATTGATGGGATATTTTAAATGGTTGGCCTATATACATATGATGGGATATTTTAAATGATTGTTTTATATACATATGATAGGACATTTTAAATAGTTGGCCTATATATATATATGGGACATTTTAAATGGTTGGTCTATATACATATTATGATGAGATATTTTAAATGGTTAGTCTATATACATATGATCGGACATTTTAAATGGTTGGTCTATATGCATATGGTGGGATATTTTAAATGGTTGGTCTATATACATATGTTGGGATATTTTAAATGGTTAGTCTATATACATAATTTATGATGGGACATTTTAAATGGTTGGTCTATATACATATGATGGGACATTTTTAATGGTTGGTCTATATGCATATGACTGGACATTTTAAATGGTTGATCTATATACATATGATGGGACATTTTAAATGCTCAGTCTATATACATAATTTACGATGGGACATTTTAAATGGTTGGTCTATATACATATAATGGGACATTTTAAATGGTTGATCTATATACGTATGACGGGACATTTTAAATGTTTGGTCTATATGCATATGGTGGGACATTTTAAATGGTTGGTCTATATACATATGATGGGACATTTTAAATGGTCAGTCTATATACATAATTTATGATGGGACATTTTAAATAATTGGTCTGTATACATATGATTTGACATTTTAAATGGTTGATCTATATACATATGATGGGACATTTTAAATAGTTGGTCTATATACATATGCTGGGCCATTTTAAATGGTTGGTCTATATACATATGATGGAACATTTTAAACATTTGGCCTATATACATATGATGGAACTTTTAAATAATTGGCCTATAAACATATTTTGGGACATTTTATATAGTTGGTCTATATACATATGATGGGACATTTTAAATGGTTGGTCTATATACATATAATGGGACATTTTAAATGGTTGATCTATATACATATGATGGGACATTTTAAAAGGTTGATCTATCTACATATGATGGGGAATTTTAAATGGTTGATCTATATACATATGATGGGACATTGTAAATGGTTGGTTTATATACATATGATGGGACATTTTAAATTGTTGGTCTATATACACATGATGAGACATTTTAAATGGTTGTTCTATAT
This sequence comes from Cyrtodaria siliqua, assembly GCA_037043455.1. Classification (NCBI taxonomy): domain Eukaryota; kingdom Metazoa; phylum Mollusca; class Bivalvia; order Adapedonta; family Hiatellidae; genus Cyrtodaria; species Cyrtodaria siliqua. Next base: position 94,908 of record JAWPHD010009659.1, on the reverse strand, counting down.
ACATATGATGGGACATTTTAAATAATTGGTCTATATACATATGATGGGACATTTTAAATGTTTGGTCTATATACATGTGATGGGTCATTTTAAATGGTTGGTCTATATACATGTGATGGGTCATTTTAAATGGTTGGTCTATATACATATGATTGGATATTTTAAATGATTAGTCTATATACATAATTTATGATGGGACATTTTAAATGGTTGGTCTGTATACATATGATGTGACATTTTAAATGGTTGATCTTTATACATATGATGGGACATTTTAAATGGTTGGTCTATATACATATGATGGGACATTTTAAATGGTTGGTCTATATACATATGATGGGACATTTCTATTGGTTAGTCTATATACATAATTTATGATGGGACATTTTAAATGGTTGGTCTATATTCATATGATGGGACATATTAAATGGTTGATCTATATACATATGATGGGACATTTTAAATAGTTGGTCTACATACATATGATGGAACATTTTAAATGGTTGATCTATATACATTGATGGGATATTTTAAATGGTTGGTCTATATACATATGATGGGATATTTTAAATGGTTGGTCTATATACATGTGATTGGTCATTTTAAATGGTTGGTCTATATACAGGTGATGGGTCATTTTAAATGGTTGGTTTATATACATATGATTGGATATTTTAAATGATTAGTATATATACAAAGTTATGATGGGACATTTCAAATGGTTGTTCTGTATACATATGATGTGACATTTTAAATGTTTGATCTATATACATATGATGGGACATTTTAAATGGTTGGTCTATATACATATGATGGGACATTTTAAATGGTTGGTCTATATACATATGATGGGACATTTCAAATGGTTAGTCTTTAAATGGTCGGTCTATATACATATGATGGGACATATTAAATGGTTGATCTATGTACATATGATGGGACATTTTAAATGGTTGATCTATATACATTGATGGGATATTTTAAATGGTTGGCCTATATACATATGATGGGATATTTTAAATGATTGTTCTATATACATATGATAGGACATTTTAAATAGTTGGCCTATATATATATATGGGACATTTTAAATGGTTGGTCTATATACATATTATGATGAGATATTTTAAATGGTTAGTCTATATACATTTGATGGGACATTTTAAATGTTGGTCTATATGCATATGGTGGGATATTTTAAATGGTTGGTCTATATAAATATGTTGGGATATTTTAAATGGTTAGTCTATATACATAATTTATGAAGAGACATTTTAAATGGTTGGTCTATATACATATGATGGGAAATTTTTAATGGTCGGTCTATATGCATATGACTGGACATTTAAAATGGTTGATCTATATACATATGATGGACAGATTTTAAATGGTCAGTCTATATACATAATTTACGATGGGACATTTTAAATGGTTGGTCTATGTACATATGATGGGACATTTTTAATGGTTGATCTATATACGTATGACGGGACATTTTAAATGTTTGGTCTATATGCATATGGTGGGACATTTTAAATGCTTGGTCTATATACATATGATGGGACATTTTAAATGGTCAGTCTATATACATAATTTATAATGGGACATTTTAAATAATTGGTCTGTATACATATGATTTGACATTTTAAATGGTTGATCTATATACATATGATGGGACATTTTAAATGGTTGGTCTATATACATATGCTGGGACATTTTAAATGGTTGGACTATATACATATGATGAAACATTTTAAATATTTGGCCTATATACATATGATGGAACTTTTAAATAATTGGCCTATAAACATATTTTGGGACATTTGATATAGTTGGTCTATATACATATGATGGAACATTTTAAATATTTGGCCTATATACATATGATGGAACTTTTAAATAATTGGCCTATAAACATATTTCGGGACATTTTATATAGTTGGTCTATATACATATGATGGGACATTTTTAAATGGTTGGTCTATATACATATGATGGGACATTTTAAAAGGTTGATCTATCTACATATGATGGGGAATTTTAAATGGTTGATCCATATACATATGATGGGACATTGTAAATGGTTGGTTTATATACATATGATGGGACATTTTAAATTGTTGGCCTATATACATATGATGAGACATTTTAAATGGTTGTTCTATATACATATGATGGGACATTTTAAATAGTTGGTCTATATACATATGATGGGACATTTTAAATGTTTGGTCTATATACATGTGATGGGTCATTTTAAATGGTTGGTCTATAAACATGTGATGGGTCATTTTAAATGGTTGGTCTATATACATATGATTGGATATTTTAAATGATTAGTCTATATACATAATTTATGATGGGACATTTTAAATGGTTGGTCTATATACATATGATGGGACATTTTAAATGGTTGGTCTATATACATATGATTGGACATTTCTAATGGTTAGTCTATATACATAATTTATGATGGGACATTTTAAATGGTTGGTCTATATTCATATGATGGGACATATTAAATGGTTGATCTATATACATATGATGGGACATTTTAAATAGTTGGTCTACATACATATGATGGGACATTTTAAATGGTTGATCTGTATACATTGATGGGATATTTTAAATGGTTGGTCTATATACATATGATGGGATATTTTAAATGGTTGGTCTTTATACATGTGATGCGTCATTTTAAATGGTTGGTCTATATACAGGTGATGGGTCATTTTAAATGGTTGGTCTATATACATATGATTGGATATTTTAAATGATTAGTATATATACAAATTTATGATGGGACATTTTAAATGGTTGTTCTGTATACATATGATGTGACATTTTAAATGGTTGGTCTATATACATATGATGGGACATTTTAAATGGTTGGTCTATATACATATGGTGGGACATTTTAAATGGTTGGTCTATATACATATGATGGGACATTTCAAATGGTTAGTCTTTAAATGGTTGGTCTATATACATATGATGGGACATTTTCAATGGTTGATCTATGTACATATGATGGGACATTTTAAATGGTTGATCTATATACATTGATGGGATATTTTAAATGGTTGGCCTATATACATATGATGGGATATTTTAAATGATTGTTCTATATACATATGATAGGACATTTTAAATAGTTGGCCTATATATATATATGGGACATTTTAAATGGATGGTCTATATACATATTATGATGAGATATTTTAAATGGTTAGTCTATATACATATGATGGGACATTTTAAATGGTTGGTCTATATGCATATGGTGGGATATTTTAAATGGATGGTCTATATAAATATGTTGGGATATTTTAAATGGTTAGTCTATATACATAATTTATGATGGGACATTTTAAATGGTTGGTCTATATACATATGATGGATCATTTTTAATGGTCGGTCTATATGCATATGACTGGACATTTAAAATGGTTGATCTATATACATATAATGGGACATTTTAAATGGTCAGTCTATATACATAATTTACGATTGGACATTTTAAATGGTTGGTCTATATACATATGATGGGACATTTTTAATGGTTGATCTATATACGTATGACGGGACATTTTAAATGTTTGGTCTATATGCATATGGTGGGACATTTTAAATGGTTGGTCTATATACATATGATGGGACATTTTAAATGGTCAGTCTATATACATAATTTATGATGGGACATTTTAAATAATTGGTCTGTATACATATGATTTGACATTTTAAATGGTTGATCTATATACATATGATGGGACATTTTAAATGGTTGGTCTATATACATATGCTGGGACATTTTAAATGGTTGGACTATATACATATGATGGAACATTTTAAATAGTTGGCCTATATACATATGATGGAACTTTTAAATAATTGGCCTATAAACATATTTTGCGACATTTTATATAGTTGGTCTATATACATATGATGGGACATTTTAAATGGTTGGCCTATATGCATATGATGGGCCATATTAAATGGTTGGTCTATATGCATATGATAGGACATTTTAAATAGTTGGTCTATATACATATGATGGGACATTTTAAATGGTTGGCCTATATGCATATGATGGGCCATATTAAATGGTTGGTCTATATGCATATGATAGGACATTTTAAATAGTTGGTCTATATACATATGATGGGACATTTTAAATGGTTGATCTATATACATATGATGGGAGATTTTAAATGGTTGGTCTATATGCATATGATGGGTCATTTTAAGTGGTTGGTCTATATGCATATGATGGGTCATATTAAATGGTTTCAAAGTCCAGACTCTATTGTGCCCATCGCGTCAGGTATACCTTGACGTGTTCGTTGGCGGACGGACTATAAACCTTAGAATTACACACACACACATATTAAATGGTTGGTCTATATGCATATGACGAGTCATTTTATATATTTTTTCTATATGCATATGATTGGTCATTTTAAATGGTTGGTCTATATGTATATGATGGGTCATTTTAAATGTTTTTTCTATATACATATGATGGGATATTTTAAATTGTTGGTCTATATACATATGATGGGACATTTTAAATTGTTGGTCTATATACATATGATGGGACATTTTAAATGTTTAGTCTATATACATAATTTATGATCGGACATTTTAAATGGTTGGTCTATATACATATGATGGGACATTTTAAATGGTTGATCTATATACATATACATATGATGGGACATTTTTAAATGGTTGATATATATACATATGATGGGATATTTTAAATGGTTGGTCTATATACATATGATGGGACATTTTAAATAGTTGATATATATCCATATGATGGGACATTTTAATGGTTGGTCTATGTACATATGATGGGACATTTTAAATGGTCGATATATATACATATGATGGGACATTTCAAATGGTTAGTCTTTAAATGGTTGGTCTATATACATATGATGGGACATATTAAATGGTTGATCTATGTACATATGATGGGACATTTTAAATATTTGGCCTATATACATGTGATGGAAATTTTAAATAATTGGCCTATAAACATATTTTGGGACATTTTATATAGTTGGTCTATATACATATGATGGGACATTTTAAATGGTTGACCTGTATGCATATGATGGGCCATATTAAATGGTTGGTCTATATGCATATGATAAGACATTTTAAATAGTTGGTCTATATACATATGATGGGAGATTTTAAATGGTTGATCTATATACATATGATGGGAGATTTTAAATGGTTGGTCTATATGCATATGATGGGTCATTTTAAATGGTTGGTCTATATGCATATGATGGGTCATATTAAATGGTTGGTCTATATGCATATGACGAGTCATTTTATATATATTTTCTATATGCATATGATTGGTCATTTTAAATGGTTGGTCTATATGCATATGAATGGTCATTTTAAATGTTTTTAGCTATACTGGCCAAGGGCCAGCAGAGCTTATGAGATGGTATGTTGTCCGTCTTCCGTCGTCCGTCGTCCGTCGTCTGTCCGTTAACTTTTGCTTGTGTACACTCTAGAGGCCACATTTCTGATGCAATCATCATGAAACTTTGTCAGAATGTTTGTCTCAATGAAATTTCGGTCAAGTTCGAAAATGGGTCATGTGGGGTCAAAAACTAGGTCACTAGGTCAAATATTGGAAAAACCTTGTGTACACTCTAGAGGCCATATTTTTGACCCGAGCTTGATGCAACTTTGTCAGAATGTTTGTCTTAATTATATCTTGGTCAAGTTTGAAAATGGGTCACATGGGGTTAAATACTAGGTCACTAGGTGAAATACTTGAAAAACCTTGTGTACACTCTAGAAGCCGTATTTCTGACCCAATCTTGATGAAACTTTGTCAAAATGTTTGTCTTAATTATAACTTGGTCAAGTTCAAAAATGGGTCACATGGTTTCAAAAACTAGGTCACTAGGTCAAACTTTGGAAAAACCGTGTGTACACTCTAGAGGCCATATTTTTGACCCGATCTTGATGAAACTTTGTCAGAATGTTTGTCTCAATGAAATCTCGGTCAAGTTTAAAAATGGGTCATGTGGGGTCAAAAACTAGGTCACTAGGTCAAATACCTGAAAAAACTTGTGTACACTCTAGAGGTCATATTTGTTACCCAATCTTGATGAAATTTTGTCAAATTGTTTATCTTAATTATATCTTGATCAAGTTCGGAAATGGGTCACATGAAGTTAAAAACTAGGTCACTGGGTCAAATATTGGAAAAACCCTGTGTACACTCTAGAGGCCATATATTTGACCCGAGCTTGATGCAACTTTGTCAGATTGTTTGTCTTAATTATATCTTGGTCAAGTTTGAAAATGGGTCACATGGGGTTAAAAACTAGGTCACTAGGTCAAATATTGGAAAACCTTGTGTACACTCTTTGTCAAAATGTTTGTCTTAATTATATCTTGGTCAAGTTCAAAAATGGGTCACATGGTGTTAAAAACTAGGTCACTAGGTCAAACTTTGGAAAAAACGTGTGTACACTCTAGAGGCCATATTTTTGACCCGATCTTGATGCAATTTTGTCAGAATATTTGTCTCAATTATAGCTTGCTAAAGTTCGAAAATGGGTAACACAGGGTCACAGGGACACTTTGTCGAAATGTTGTCTTAATTATATTTTGGTCAAGTTCGAAAATGGGTCCCATGGGGTCAAAAACTAGGTCACTAGGTCAAATACTTGAAAAACCTTGTGTACACTCTAGACACCATGTAGTACGACTCGATTCATCAATGGTATAACAGCCAGTAGAGCGTTCACAGGCCCTCTTGGGCCTCTTGTTTCTATATACATATGATGGGATATTTTAAATTGTTGGTCTATATACATATGATGGGACAATTTAAATGGTTGGTCTATGTACATATGATGGGACATTTTAAATGGTTAGTCTATATACATAATTTATGATCGGACATTTTAAATGGTTGGTCTATATACATATGATGGGACATTTTAAATTGATCTATATACATATGACGGGACATTTTAAATGGTTTGTCTATATACATATGATGGGACATTTTTAAATGGTTGATATATATACATATGATGGGATATTTTAAATGGCTGGTCTATATACATATGATGGGACATTTTAAATGGTCGATATATATACATATGATGGGACATTTCAAATGGTTAGTCTTTAAATGGTTGGTCTATATACATATGATGGGACATATTAAATGGTTGATCTATGTACATATGATGGGACATTTTAAATGGTTGATCTATATACATTGATGGGATATTTTAAATGGTTGGCCTATATACATATGATGGGATATTTTAAATGATTGTTCTATATACATATGATAGGACATTTTAAATAGTTGGCCTATATATATATATGGGACATTTTAAATGGTTGGTCTATATACATATTATGATGAGATATTTTAAATGGTTAGTCTATATACATATGATGGGACATTTTAAATGGTTGGTCTATATGCATATGGTGGGATATTTTATGGTTCACAAAAATCATTAGAAACGCTTGTTAACATTATTGAACAATTTCGAAATATATCTGGGTTAAAATTAAATACAGAAAAAACAACTATTTTAAGAACTGGAAGCCTTAAAGATACAAAAATTGAATACTGTAAAAACAAAAAATTTCGATGGACATCAGATAAAGCAGTTACCTTAGGGATGGTTTTCACAAATAATAGAAATTAATTACATGAACTCAACTTAAATACACAAATTGATGAATTTTATACATGTTTAAATAAATGGAAAAAACATGATTTATCATTGATAGGTAAGATCACAGTGATCAAAAGTTTTGCGCTTCCAAAACTTATATACCCGTTAACAGTACTAGAAAACCCTAAAAAGGATATTATCAAACAAATAACAAAACATATGTATGAATTCCTATGGAATGAGAAACCTGATAAAATAGGAAGAAAAACTTTAATACAGGAATACGAAAAAGGAGGGCTTAAAATGATAAACTTGGAAGTGTATATAAATTCTTTAAAGTGTAGCTGGATTAGGCGAATATTAGACCAAAATAATAAGGGCATATGGAAACGTTCCTACGCAAAAGAACTAAATAAAATAGGTGGAAGTGCGTTTTTCGAATGCAATCTTAATAGTAAAGACGTAAATACCATTGGCATAAAAAATGTGTTTTTGAAAGAAATTATTGAAAGTTGGTCAAAAGTAAATTTTACGAAGGATATAGAATATATTTCCAAACAGATTATCTGGAACAACTCTTCATTAAAACACAAGAAAAAAGTAATCTATATTAAAGAATGGGATAATTTAGGATTGAAATATATTGAACAACTATACGATTATCGAGTCAAGAGATTTTTTACATTTACAGAGTTTAAACAAATATTCGGAGTCAGAAATAGTGCCTTTCTACAATACCATACGTTAATTAACAGCATTCCAAACGAATGGAAAACGTTACTCCAAGAAGAACAAAGAAATGTAACAAATAGCAAAAATGTTCTGATAAAGAGTTTTCTAAAGAGTAAAATGCCAAATAAACTCCTAACTAAATTACTGATAGAAAAAGAGACACATAACAATACTGTGAAACCACAAGTAAAGTGGGAAGGTATTCACGGAGATCTAGATTGGAAAAACATTTATTTTTCATCATTCAAAAGTACAATTGACACAAAACTACGTACATTCCAATATAAATATATCATGAGAATCATACCATGTAATAAGTTACTGTATAAATGTAAACTAGTTAGTTCTAGTTTATGTGATTTTTGTGAAATGCATGTAGAATCTCTCATACACTTATTTTGGGAATGTCCAATTATTCAACAATTTTGGACGAGTTTACAAATATTTCTCCATGGTAAAAGTTTGGATGTAAATTTTGATCTAAAAACAATATCATTTTGTATAAGTAAAAACACAAATAATAGCAGTATTGTCAACTTTATTATACTTATAGCAAAATATTTTATTTTTATAAACAAATGCAGGAAAGCCATCCCGGAGTTTAATTGTTTTATACAATATTTAAAAAAAAGAAAGGACATAGAACAGAACATTGCAGTATTTAAAGATAAAATTGAACAACACAACAAGAAATGGGAAAAGTTTAACGCATAAGGGAAACTAGATGGTGACCGAGATATACAATAAAATAATCAACGTATATAATTAAAACTGTATACAACAATACAACGACATCATTGACTCTAACACTCCAATACTCCTGTTCCTACTATCTGTCAAATCTTTCTATGTCTGCTAATTCTAAATTCTTCTAAAAGTTTCTTTTAGGACATACATGTATTATAAGATGTTGCATCAATTTAACTCATTGCTATACAACTGTACGTTAAAGTTCATATATGCTTGTAACATTTTGTAATATATTATGCATTGAGAGAAATAAAATATTAAAAACGGGATATTTTAAATGGTTGGTCTATATACATATTTTGGGATATTTTAAATGGTTAGTCTATATACATAATTTATGATGGGACATTTTAAATGGTTGGTCTATATACATATGATGGAACATTTTTAATGGTCGGTCTATATGCATATGACTGGACATTTTAAATGGTTGATCTATATACATATGATGGGACATTTTAAATGGTCAGTCTATATACAAAATTTAATATGGGACATTTTAAATGGTTGGTCTATACACATATAATGGGACATTTTAAATTGTTGATCTATATACGTATGACGGGACATTTTAAATGTTTGGTCTATATGCATATGGTGGGACATTTTAAATGGTTGGTCTATATACATATGATGGGACATTTTAAATGGTCAGTCTATATACATAATTTATGATGGGACATTTTAAATAATTGGTCTGTATACATATGATTTGACATTTTAAATGGTTGATCTATATACATATGATGGGACATTTTAAATGGTTGGTCTATATACATATGCTGGGACATTTTAAATGGTTGGTCTATATACATATGATGGAACATTTTAAATATTTGGCCTATATACATATGATGGAACCTTTAAATAATTGGCCTAAAAACATATTTTTGGACATTTTATATAGTTGGTCGTTATACATATGATGGGACATTTTAAATCGTTGGTCTATATGCATATGATGGGATATTTTAAATGGTTGATCTATATACATATGATGGGACATTTTAAATGGTTGGTCTATATGCATATGATGGGTCATTTTAAATCGTTGGTCTATATGCATATGATGGGTCATATTAAATGGTTGGTCTATATGCATATGACGAGTCATTTTATATATTTTTTCTATATGCATATGATTGGTCATTTTAAATGGTTGGTCTATATGCATATAATGGGTCATTTTAAATGTTTTTTCTATATACATATGATGGGATATTTTAAATGGTTGGTCTATATACATATGATGGGACATTTTAAATGGTTGGTCTATATACATATGATGGGACATTTTAAATGGTTAGTCTATATACATATGATGGGACATTTTTAAATGGTTGATATATATACATATGATGGGATATTTTAAATGGTTGGTCTATATACATATGATGGGACATTTTAAATGGTTGATATATATCCATATGATGGGACATTTTAATGGTTGGTCTATGTACATATGATGGGACATTTTAAATGGTCGATATATATACATATGATGGGACATTTTAAATGGTTGGTCTATATGCATATGATGGGACATTATAAATGGTTGGTCTATATACATACGATGGGACATTTTAAATGGTTAGACTATATACATATGATGGGACATTTTTAATGGTCGGTCTATATGCATATGACAGGACATTTTAAATGGTTGATCTATATACATATGATGGGACATTTTAAATGGTCAGTCTATATACATAATTTACGATGGGACATTTTAAATGGTTGGTCTATATACATATAATGGGACATTTTAAATGGTTGATCTATATACATATGATGGGACATTTTAAATGTTTGGTCTATATGCATATGGTGAGACATTTTAAATGGTTGGTCTATATACATCTGATGGTATATTTTAAATGGTTAGTCTATATACATAATTTATGATGGGACATTTTAAATGGTTGCTTTGTATACATATGATGGGACATTTTAAATGGTTGATCTATATACATATGATGGGACATTTTAAATGGTTGGTCTATATACATCTGATGGGACATTTTAAATGGTTGGTCTATATACATATGATGGGACATTTCAAATGGTTAGTCTATATACATAATTTATGTATATAAATGGTTTTAAATGGTTGGTCTATATACATATGATGGGAAATATTAAATGGTTGATCTATATACATATGATGGGACATTTTAAATGGTTGATCTATATACATATGATGGGACATTTTAAAAGGTTGATCTATCTACATATGATGGGGAATTTTAAATGGTTGATCTATATACATATGTTGGGACATTGTAAATGGTTGGTTTATACACATATGATGGAACATTTTAAATTGTTGGTCTATATACATATGATGATACATTTTAAATGGTTGTTCTATATACATATGATGGGACGTTTTAAATAGTTGGTCTATATACATATGATGGGACATTTTAAATGTTTGGTCTATATACATGTGTTGGGTCATTTTAAATGGTTGGTCTATATACATGTGATGGGTCATTTTAAATGATTGGTCTATATACATATGATTGGATATTTTAAATGATTAGTCTATATACATAATTTATGATGGGACATTTTAAATGGTTGGTCTGTATACATATGATGTGACATTTTAAATGGTTGATCTTTATACATATGATGGGACATTTTAAATTGTTGGTCTATAAAAATATGATGGGACATTTCAAATGGTTAGTCTATATACATAATTTATTATGGGACATTTTAAATGGTTGGTCTATATACATATGATGTGACATATTAAATGGTTGATCTAAATACATATGATGGGACATTTTAAATAGTTGGTCTACATACATATGATGGGACATTTTAAATGGTTGATCTATATACATTGATGGGATATTTTAAATGGTTGGACTATATACATATGATGGGATATTTTAAATGGTTGGTCTATATACATGTGATGGGTCATTTTAAATGGTTGGTCTATATACATGTGATGGGTCATTTTAAATGGTTGGTCTATATACATATGATGGGACATTTTAAATGGTTGGTCTTTATACATATGTTGGGACATTTTAAATTGTTGGTCTATATACATCTGATGGGACATTTCAAATGGTTAGTCTATATAAATAATTTATTATGGGACATTTTAAATGGTTGGTCTATATACATATGATGGGACATATTAAATGGTTGATCTATATACATATGATGGGACATTTTAAATAGTTGGTCTACATACATATGATGGGACATTTTAAATGGTTGATCTATATACATTGATGGGATATTTTAAAAGGTTGGTCTATATACATATGATGGGATATTTTAAATGGTTGGTCTATATACATGTGATGGGTCATTTTAAATGGTTGGTCTATATACATGTGATGGGTCATTTAAAATGTTTTGTCTATATACATGTGATGGGTCATTTTAAATGGTTGGTCTATATACATATGATTGGATATTTTAAATGATTAGTCTATATACATAATTTATGATGGGACATTTTAAATGGTTGTTCTGTATACATATGATGTGTCATTTTAAATGGTTGATCTATATACATATGATGGGACATTTTAAATGGTTGGTCTATATACATATGATGGGACATTTTAAATGGTTGGTCTATATACATATGATGGGACATTTCAAATGGTTAGTCTATATACATAATTTATGATGGGACATTTTAAATGGTTGGTCTATATACATATGATGGGATATATTAAATGGTTGATCTATATACATATGATGGGACATTTTAAATAGTTGGTCTACATACATATGATGGGACATTTTAAATGGTTGATCTATATACATTGATGGGATATTTTAAATGGTTGGTCTATATACATATGATGGGATATTTTAAATGATTGTTCTATATACATATGATAGGACATTTTAAATAGTTGGCCTATATATATATATGTGGGACATTTTAAATGGTTGGTCTATATACATATGTTGGGATATTTTAAATGGTTTGTCTATATACATATGTTGGGATATTTTAAATGGTTAGTCTATAAACATAATTTATGATGGGACATTTTAAATGGTTGGTCTGTATACATATGATGGGACATTTTAAATGGTTGATCTATATACATATGATGGGACATTTAAAATTGCTGGTCTATATACATATGACGGAACATTTTAAATATTTGGTCTATATACATATGATGGATCTTTTAAATAATTGGCCTATATACATATGATGGGACATTTTATATAGTTGGTCTATATACATATGATGGGATATTTTAAATGGTTGGTCTATAAACATATGATGGGACATTTTAAATAGTTGGCCTATATATATATATATATATATATATGGTTGGTTTGTATACATATGATGGGACATTTTAAATGGTTGATCTATATACATATGATGGGTGATTTTAAATTGCTGGTGTATATACATATGATGGAATATTTTAAATAGTTTGCCTATATACATATGATGGATCTTTTAAATAATTGGCCTATATACATATGATGGGACATTTTATATAGTTGGTATATATACATATGATGGCAGATTTTAAATGGTTGGTCTGTATACATATGATGTGTCATTTTAAATGGTTGATATATATACATATGATGGGACATTTTAAATGGTTGGTCTATATACATATGATGGGATATTTTAAATGGTTGGTCTATATACCTGTGATGGGTCATTTTAAATGGTTGGTCTATATACATATGATGGGATATTTTAAATGATTAGTCTATATACATAATTTATGATGAGACATTTTAAATGGTTGGTCTGTATACATATGATGGGACATTTTAAATAGTTGGTCTATATACATATGATGGGACATTTTAAATGGTTGGTCTATATACATATGATGGGACATTTCAAATGGTTAGTCTATATACATAATTTATGATGGGACATTTTAAATGGTTGGTCTATATACATATGATGGGACATATTAAATGGTTGATCTATATATATACATATGATGGGACATTTTAAATAGTTGGTCTACATACATATGATGGGATTTTAAATGGTTGATCTATATACATTGATGGGATATTTTAAATGGTTGGTCTATATACATATGATGGGATATTTTAAATGGTTGGTCTATATACATGTGATGGGTCATTTTAAATGGTTGGTCTATATACATGTGATGGGTCATTTTAAATGGTTGGTCTATATACATATGATTGGATAATTTAAATGATTAGTCTATATACATTATTTATGATGGGACATTTTAAATGGTTGTTCTCAACTTCTGTATACATATGATGTGACATTTTAAATGGTTGATATATATACATATGATGGGACATTTTAAATGGTTGGTCTATATACATATGATGGAACATTTTAAATGTTTGGTCTATATACATATGATGGAACATTTCAAATGGTTAGTCTATATACATAATTTATGATGGGACATTTTAAATGGTTGGTCTATATACATATGATGGGACATATTAAATGGTTGATCTATATACATATGATGGGACATTTTAAATAGTTGGTCTACATACATATGATGGGACATTTTAAATGGTTGATCTATATACATTAATGGGATATTTTAAATGGTTGGCCTATATACATATGATGGGATATTTTAAATGATTGTTCTATATACATATGATAGGACATTTTAAATAGTTGGCCTATATATATATATGGGACATTTTAAATGGTTGGTCTATATACATATTATGATGAGATATTTTAAATGGTTAGTCTATATACATATGATGGGACATTTTAAATGGTTGGTCTATATGCATATGGTGGGATATTTTAAATGGTTGGTCTATATACATATGTTGGGATATTTTATATGGTTAGTCTATATACATAATTTATGATGGGACATTTTAAATGGTTGGTCTGTATACATATGATGGGACATTTTAAATGGTTGATCTATATACATATGATGGGACATTTTAAATTGCTGGTCTATATACATATGATGGAACATTTTAAATAATTGGGTTATATACATATGATGGATCTTTTAAATAATTGGCCTATATACATATGATGGGACATTTTATATAGTTGGTCTAAATACATATGATGTGAGATTTTAAATGGTTGGTCTATAAACATATGATGGGACATTTTAAATAGTTGGCCTATATATATATATATATATATATATATATATATATGGTTGGTCTGTATACATATGATGGGACATTTTAAATGGTTGATCTATATACATATGATGGGACATTTTAAATTGCTGGGCTATATACATATGATGGAACATTTGAAATACTTGGCCTATATACATATGATGGATCTTTTAAATAATTGGCCTATATACATAAGATGAGACATTTTATTTAGTTGGTCTATATACATATGATGGGAGATTTAAAATGTTTGGTCTGTATACATATGATGTGACATTTTAAATGGTTGATCTATATACATATGATGGGACATTTTAAATGGTTGGTCTATATACATATGATGGGATATTTTAAATGGTTTGTCTATATACATATGATGGGATATTTTAAATGGTTGGTATATATACATATGATGGGATATTTTACATGGTTGGTCTTTATACATATGATGGGACATCTTAAATGGTTGGTCTGTATACATATTATTATGGGATATTTTAAATGGTTGATCTATATACATATGATGGGACATTTTAAATGGTTGATATATATACATATGATGGGACATTTTAAATGGTTGATCTATATACATATGATGGGAAATTGTAAATGGTTGGTCTATATACATATGATGGGACATTTTAAATGGTTGATCTTTATACTTATGATCGGACATTTTAAATGGTTGTTCTATATACATATGATGGGACATTTTAAATGGTTGGTCTATATACATATGATGGGTCATTTTAAATGGTTGGTCTATATACATATGATGGTCATTTTAAATGGTTGGTCTATATACATATGATGGGTCATTTTAAATGGTTGGTCTATATACATATGATGGGTCATTTTAAATTGTTGGTCTATATACATATGGTGGAACATTTTAAATGGTTGGTCTATATACATATGATGGGACATTTTAAATGGTTTGTCTATATACATATGATGGGTCATTTTAAATAGTTGGTCTATATACATATGATGGGTCATTTTAAATGGTTGGTATATATTCATATGATGGGTCATTTTAAATGGTTGGTCTATATGCAATTGATGTGACATTTTAAATGGTTGGTCTATATGCATATGGTGGACAATTTTAAATGGTTGGTCTATATGCATATGATGGGTCATTTTAAATGTTTGGTCTATATGCATATGATGGGACATTTGAAATGGTTGGTGTATATGCATATGATTGGTGATTTTAAATGTGTTTGCTATATGCATATGGTGGGTCATTTTAAATGGTTGGTCTATATGCATATGATGGGACATTTTAAATGGTTGGTCTATATACATATTATGGGTCATTTTAAACGGTTTGTCTATATGCATATGGTGGAAAATTTTAAATGGTTGGTCTATATGCATATAATTGGTCATTTTAAATGTTTGGTCTATATGCATATGATGGGACATTTGAAATGGTTGGTCTATATGCATATGATGGGTCATTTTAAATGTTTTTGCTATATGCATATGATGGGTCATTTTAAATGGTTGGTCTGTATGCATATGATGGGTCATTTTAAATGGTTTTTCTATATACATATGATGGGATATTTTAAATGGTTGGTCTATATATATATGATGGGACATTTAAATGGTTTGTCTATATACATATGATGGGACATTTTAAATGGTAGATCTATATACATATGATGAGACATTTTGAATGGTTGGTCTATATACATATGATGGGATATTTTAAATTGTTGGTCTATATACATATGATGGGATATTTTAAATGGTTGGTATATATAAATATGATGGGACATTTTAAATGGTTGATCTATATACATATGATGGGATATTTTAAATGGTTGGTTTATATACATATGATGGGACTTCTTAAATAGTTAGCCTATATACATATGCTGGGATATTTTAAATGGTTGGTCTATATACATATGATGGGACATTTTAAATAGTTGGCCTATATATATATATATATATATATAGATATATATATATATATGGGACATTTTAAATAGTTGGTCTATATACATATTATGATGGGATATTTTAAATGGTTAGTCTATATACATATGATGGGACATTTTAAATGGTTGATCTATATACATATGATGGGACATTTTAAATGGTTGGTCTATATACATATGATGGGACATTTTAAATAGTTGGCCTATATACATATGATTGAACATTTTAAATATATTGGCCTATATACATATGATGGAACATTTTAAGTAGTTGGCCTATATACATATGGTGGGACATTTAATAGTTGGCCTATATACATATGATTGTACATTTTAAATAGTTGGCCTATATACATATGATGGTACATTTTAAATGGTTGGACTATATACATATGATGGGACATTTTAAATAGTTGGCCTATATACACATGATGGGGCAACTTAAATGGTTGGCCTATATACATTTGATGGGACATTTTAAATGGTTTGTCTATATACATATGATTGGACATCTGAAATGGTTGGTCTATATACATATGTGGGACATTTTAAATGGTTTGTCCATATACATATGATGGGACATTACAAATGGTTGGTAGATATATATATATATATAATAGGTGACACACATTGAAACTCGTTGAAATGGTTGATCTATATGCATATGATGGGGACATGTTTTTTTGTTTAATATTTGGCGTATGTACATATGATGGGGGACATGTTTGCAAATGTTGGTTTATATATATATGATAGAAAATGTTAAGAAATTGTGATCTCTATACATGTGATGGAAGACATGTTAATAAATAGTTGGTCTATATACATATGATAGAAAACATGTTAAGAAATGGTTGATCTATATACATGTAATGGAATACATATGATACGATATAGAAACTCGTGCTCAAGCGCACTCGTTAGAAGAATCTTTCTCACTCGGGAATTAGTTCCCGTATCACGACAACAATGTTAATTAAACTCTATATCGTATACATTAAGGAACTTCCATTCTGCCTAAAAGTAAATGTACTGCCTTGTTTGTTAGAGAATATTACCTGGAGGGAATATCTTTATTTACACCGTCACGTTTTATTGGAATGGCAAAAGGGTAAGAGTGAAGTTTCGTGCACCATAGAATCTGGTTTAAAACCCATCGCCCTTTTTCGCCACTGGCCGTTCTAAGGGAGTGGCCCTGTTGCCAACCAGATTATGCTTGTGATGTCATATCTTGCCTTTTATTCGTTCGTATTTGTTGTTTGTTACTATGCGTATATTTGGTTGACTGTTGTCCTTGAATGCTATATTCATGTTCGACTTTGATATCTACTTTTCTAGAGTTTACTAGTGCCAAAATACAAACACAGTTTGATTTTGGTCGCACAATTAATACATTCGGACCACCACATCGCAATTTTCTGTTCCATATTATATCCCTAAGCCTAACTGAGGTATAACTTATTCAAATTTGCATGACGCCCCTCTGCCAAACTGGAAAGTTATTCGCACACAAACGCTTACCACTCCACCTATCAAGAGAATTACATCAACAATTAATTACCTTCCACCCCACACCACCACCACCACAGTCCCCGGATGATTATTGACCCCATTCATCTTTTTTATCAAAGAAATTCTACACCACTCTGGAAACGAGTTCCACAATCAGAAGTTGTTTTCATTCCTTACTCCATGAGTTCCTGCCTTTGTTTTATCAAGTAGCTCTCAGCCCTCCCACCCGTCCTGGCTTTATTGGCCTATATACATATGATGGAACATTTTAGGTAGTTGGCCTATATACATATGATGGGACATTTAATAGTTGGCCTATATACATATGATGGTACATTTTAAATAGTTGGCCTATATACATATGATGGTACATTTTAAATGGTTGGCCTATATACATATGATGGGACATTTTAAATAGTTGGCCTATATACACATGATGGGGCAACTTAAATGGTTGGCCTATATACATATGATGGGACATTTTAAATGGTTTGTCTATATACATATGATTGAACATCTGAAATGGTTAGTCTATATACATATGTGGGACATTTTAAATGGTTTGTCCATATACATATGATGGGACATTTTAAATGGTTGGTATATATATATATATATATAATAGGTGACACACATTGAAACTCGTTGAAATGGTTGATCTATATGCATATGATGGGGACATGTTTTTTTGTTTAATATTTGGCGTATGTACATATGATGGGGGACATGTTTGCAAATGTTGGTTTATATATATATGATAGAAAATGTTAAGAAATTGTGATCTCTATACATGTGATGGAAGACATGTTAATAAATAGTTGGTCTATATACATATGATAGAAAACATGTTAAGAAATGGTTGATCTATATACATGTAATGGAATACATATGATACGATATAGAAACTCGTGCTCAAGCGCACTCGTTAGAAGAATCTTTCTCACTCGGGAATTAGTTCCCGTATCACGACAACAATGTTAATTAAACTCTATATCGTATACATTAAGGAACTTCCATTCTGCCTTAAAGTAAATGTACTGCCTTGTTTGTTAGAGAATATTACCTGGAGGGAATATCTTTATTTACACCGTCACGTTTTATTGGAATGGCAAAAGGGTTAGAGTGAAGTTTCGTGCACCATAGAATCTGGTTTAAAACTCATCGCCCTTTTTCGCCACTGGCCGTTCTAAGGGAGTGGCCCTGTTGCCAACCAGATTATGCTTGTGATGTCATATCTTGCCTTTTATTCGTTCGTATTTGTTGTTTGTTACTATGCGTATATTTGGTTGACTGTTGTCCTTGAATGCTTCATTTCATTTTCGACTTTGATATCTACTTTTCTAGAGTTTACTAGTGCCAAAATACAAACACAGTTTGATTTTGGTCGCACAATTAATACATTCGGACCACCACATCGCAATTTTCTGTTCCATATTATATCCCTAAGCCTAACTGAGGTATAACTTATTCAAATTTGCATGACGCCCCTCTGCCAAACTGGAAAGTTACTCGCACACAAACGCTTACCACTCCACCTATCAAGAGAATTACATCAAAAATTTATTACCTTCCACCCCACACCACCACAGTCCCCGGATTATTATTGACCCCATTCATCTTTTTTATCTAAGAAATTCTACACCACTCTGGAAACGAGTTCCACAATCAGAAGTTGTTTTCATTCCTTACTCCATGAGTTCCTGCCTTTGTTTTATCAAGTAGCTCTCAGCCCTCCCACCCGTCCTGGCTTTATTTTACCCCCCCCCCCACCCCCCACCCCCATAAGCCACTACCCAGCCCCGTTTGAAAACAACAATACACTTTTCAAGTGCCCCGTGAAAATAATATTTGTTTATCTCATCTTTGCATACCTTTTGTTTATTCTCACTGAAAGTACTTTTTATTCACCCTTTCCTTTTTACCCAAGGTAAACTATATTTGACCAAGAAATATCAAGAGCCACCACCAACCTCTCAACCTCAAGTACGTTCTTGAGATTCCGCCACCTCCACGCACACAGACATAAACCTCTCGAATATCGAGTGCTTCTCATCCCCTCACCTTCAAAATTGTATTATCCCTATCTCTTTTAAAAAGGGTAGCTTACTTTTGACAAACGATCCCGCCTAATCTCGCAAAAATCACTAATCCATACGCAGCAATTTGATTTTATCCCCCATTCCCTATCCTGCTGCCCCAAAATCACACCCATTTACCCCCTTTTTACATTAGGTTTGCGACTTTTGACAAAGATCCTCCTAAATAAACACTTGTCAAGAACCCTCCTACCAAACCATATCCCTGTGTTTCATACAACCAGACTTGGGCCTCTTACCTAAAGATGGCTATTTCCCCAATATAAAATCAAAAAGACTCATCAGCGCATTGTTTATATTACTTCATGTAAGTGTAAATGCACTGGAATCTGGACCATGTTTTGACTGTTTGTTTATATCGCTGAGCTTTATAATCGCGCTGGCCTCTGGACAATTGTTGACTGTTTGTATTTATCGCTGAGCTTTATAATCGCGCTGGCCTCTGGACCATTGTTGACTGTTTGTATATATCGATGAGCTTTATCATCGTGCTGGAGTCTGGACCATTGTTGACTGTTTGTATATATAGATGAGCTTTATAATCGCGCTGGAGTCTGGACCATTGATGACTGTTTGTATGTATCGCTGAGCTTTATAATCGCGCTGGAGTCTTGACTATTGCGGAATGTATGCATGTATCCCTGAGGTTTAAAGTCCCGCTTGAGTCTGGACTATTGTTGCCCGTATATATCTGAGGTTTATAATTCCACTATAGTCTGACTGATTGTTGACTCTGTGTATGTGTGTGTGTGTGTGTGTGTGCGGGTGTGTGCGGGTGTGTGCGAGTGTGCGTGTGTGCGTATATCCATGAGGTTTGTAGTCCCGTTAGAGTCTGGACTATTGTAGAATGTTTGTGTGTGTGTACATCCCTGAGATTGATAGCTCCGCTACAATGTGGACTATTGTAGTATGTCTGTGTATGTGTCCCTGAGGTTTATGGTCCCGCTATAGTCTGTACTACTGTTGACTGTGTGTATATCCATGAGGTGTGTAGTTCCGCAACAGTGTGGACGGTGTGTGTGTATCCCTGAGGGGGTGTATTTTCGCTACGGTGTGTACTATCGTTGACTCTGTGTGTATCCCTGAGGTGTGTAGTTCCGCTACAGTTTGGACTACTGTTGACTGTGTATGTATCTCTGGGGTGTGTAGTTCCGCTACAGTCTGGACTATTGTTGACTCTGTGTGTATCCCTAAGGTTTATAGTCCCGCTACAGTCTGGACCATTGTTGAATATGTGTGTGCATTTGCATGCGTGTGCGTGCGTGTGTGCGTGCGTGCGTATGTATAGTCCTGTTAGAGTCTGGGTTATTGTTGACTCTATGTGTCTATCCCTGAGGTGTACAGTCCCGTTAGGGTCTGGACTATTGTTGATTGTTTGTGTGTGCATTTCTGATGGTTAATGTCCCACTAGAGTCTGGACCATCGATGACTGTTTGTTAAAGGAAATCACCTAATATCCAGTTTGACTCATTCGTTATTGCTAGCTATTGCCTTACGATTCGGTTGACTTCAAATTCCAGGTAAGAAATATGAGCCCATGTACTCCGAGTCTGTCAAGAGTCTGTCAAGAGTCTGTCAAGAAATAAAAATGACTAAACGCGTTTTTATTTTCTTCAGTAGGATGTCTGCGACGGAAGACCACTACTTACGGCTGGTGATATTCGCCGTAGAGGGTTGCCCACAACCATTGAGGGCACTGTTTCTACAGAAAGCACAATTGGATACACGTCCTGGTGTTCCATATACAAATCTGGCGACGTTTTTGACCTTTCACCACTCAACCATACAGCAGTTGTTACAAAGAGGTGTCATCCGTAGTGATCAAGTTGCTCTGATATTTCCACCTCATGGAAATGCTCCTGCTGACGTTTCAAGATGGGACATAACACTCGTATCTATCCTTCTAACCAAACTATTCCAACCATTTCCCATCAACGAACAGGCACACATAGATGTTATACGGCAAGTTCGCAATGCGCTGCATCACGCGGCAAGCACAGCTCAAGTCACAGATCAGGACTTCAGACAAAAATGGAACCAACTTGAGAGAGCATCAACTGGTCTTGCTCAATGCGTAAACCATCCATCAGTCTATAATAATATGGTCGCCGTTATCAGGAACTTACAATACAGATCCATACCTTCACCTGGTCCAATCCTAGAGGTCCTTAAACAATGGTATGCCGCCGATATGCTTGAGCTAAGAACGGAAACAAGAATTATCAAAGACACTACAGCCGCATCAAAAGACATTCTGGAAAAAGCACTCGTTAAAACGAGTAAGCCGTCAGGTATGAACCTTGAATATAATCAGTTGAAAACTTGCTACATTATAATTATATGTGATGTGTAAACACATTAATTATATGTGATGTGTAAACACAATAATTATGTTTCGACAGTACATGGTGGAGATAATCTGCCGCTATGCGAGTTTATTTTACTAAAGTGTTTGCATGATTACCTATTTGCCCAACGCACCAAATGCCATACACACTTTAATCTACATAATTATATGTACCATACTTAGGTTACCCTGATCTAGCTTTACCGCTAATTTCCCTAACGTTTTTTTGTTTTATTAAACGAGTAATTAATAATGAACACATATATATATTTTTTTAATTTTAATCATGTGTGTAGCACCAACACAACGATAGTCGAGGACATATTCAGTGTTACTCTGCTACGTCAAGACGTCAACCATTGTTTTTTAATAGTTTTCATTATCTCCGTTTTAAATCACGAGTGTTATCCGTTCGCATTTAAATATATTTTCTTTACACTTCGTTGATTTTGGTTTATCTTTCTTAATCAGCCTCATGTACTTCATTAGCTCATTGTCTACGTCAACACTAACCGTGACTAGAATTTTAAACTTCATAGACATTTAATTCGAAATAAGTTCTATACATCATGCCAAATGTATATCACGGACAACATAACTAACATAGACCTACTTTTTACAAATCATTCATTCCGGTTAAGATGTTTTGCTAACTATAATATGCATACACACTAGTTATTGGGTTTCATTTGTTATTTGTATACGTCGTCAATAGCTTCAAACTGTATACACTGTTTCATATAGATGAGTACACTGTACATTCTAATCTAAAAGGACGAATTTTAGGCTTTTTCTAGGCTTTTTTATATATTATATATACATGTGTTTCACTTATATTTCCTGCCTATTAATGCTACCTTGTTTGTTTGAGATTATAACCCAGCGGGGATGTCTTTATTTGCACTGTTCCATTTATTGGGATGAATATGGTAAGAGTGAGGCTTGGTGCAGCCCAGAACCTGGTATAAACCCCTAGCTGCCTTTTTTGCCGCTGACCGTACCAAGGCGGTTGCCCTATTGTTTGTAATGTCTTATCTTGTCTTTAATACATTTTTAATTTTTTCTTTTTTTCTGTGTACGTTTGTGATTGATTTTCGACCTTTAATGCTACTTTTCCTGTTCGATTTGAACATATCCTTATCCGATATTGAATGGGAAAACGTTTAAGGTAGTATTTTGTTAATAATTATTCAAATATACATCCTTAACTCCGCAACACTGATTAAAATTTTGTTTTCCTTATCTTCAGGTTCCATCGGTAAACGAATAAAAACAGTTGATACAGTGCTGGTGAACCTACAAAGTAAGAGAACGTATATCATTTAACACATACATACTATGGCATTATTTATTCGTAATAATCCAAATATACGTGCATACTACATACATTTATTAAACAAGCTTATGGTTGAGTGTTGATTGCTCAACTGATAATGTATGTCTCATCTGATGATTTTCCCTTGGGTGCTTCATGTCTTCATAAAACGTAGAATGCGATATTTTTGCATACTTGATAAGGCTATCTACGTTTTACATGGGGGATGAAAAGTTCTATCTTTTTGGGTAAAGATGAACGTCACGAGCGCACCAACATCCGGTATGCAGGAAAACATGGAAAACGTTAGTAAGCTGGCGGCGTCAACGTACAACATATCTCTGATATGCAAGAAAAAGAATCTATAATGGGTATTCGGTTCAGATAGGGAATTCCAATCCTCTATATAAGTGTTTTAATCGGAAGCTCGGCTGGGCCTCGGTTCAGATAAAAACACGTATACCTCGGGTTGGAATTCCCTTTCTTCACCGGATACCCTTGAAAGATTGTTATAATCCTACAGACTTTCCTTCTTACTCATGCTGGCCATTATTGGCTTCACTTATGTTAAGCTCAGTTACTAAAAGAGGTGTTCAACTTATTAATGCACATGAACAATAATGAGCTTCATTATCCTGCAGCTTACATATTTTTGAAAAGGAGAGAGAATGCGATTAAAAGCAAATATTCTCAATTGTAAAAATAACTGCAATATATTTGAAGGAAAACCGTGTATTTAAATCCAGTATATTTAAATCCAGTATTTTTAATGACAGTCGCTTGGGCTAAAGAAAAACACCTTAACCGAAAGTGTTACGTTATAAGTTGAACACCCCTTGTATGCCACTATTTATCTAAAATACCGAAGCCATCATTAGTTACTTGGCCATACTTAAAACTAAAATAACAACATGACGTTTTCATCAGCGGGTATTTACCTGTATGTAGATAGTTGAATTTGTTTTACGACCTGTATCAATAGGATCAATATATTTATATACTTGTGGTCTAACTCCCTAAAGTTTACAAGCGGGTTGTCCTTGTAGAGAAAGGAAGTACTATTATTTGTTTTGGGATCTAACGTCAAGGTCTCTGTAACCCGATACTCTGTTTTGAATAAATATCTTAATAACGTGAGAGTCGAAGTTTGTGTCGTCTGTGTTTGGTTCAGATATACTGTAAAACAAAGCATTCGTTTTAGTATGTCAGTAAGAAACTAATTAGCGTGCATTCAAGACTACAAGGGCATTATCAGTGCCAACAGATCATATATGATAAAAGAAGTCATTCTGTATGTTGCTTCTGAGTTTTAAAACCAACCAAAATAACACCCCTATTTATTTATTCGCTGGGCATCAAGTGTTAAATTGTTTTATTTTATTCTGACCTGCATTGAAAGCTTTATAAAGTGAACTTATTTGGTTTATTAATCTTTACATATTAGTTTCCAAAATAATAATAGCATTACAGTCGTTTCTCTAATTTCCGCTCCCCACCTATATGTATAATATAACTAAAAAATCCACTAAAACGTTAAAACAAAAGCTAGGCTATACACTAGAATTCTAAACGTTTATTTAAAGTCCCTTTAAATCAAAACCGGGCAAAGCATTTGAATACCGTGAGCATACATCTGTTCAAAACGAGAAAGCTATTAAATTACTTAACCTGACTGTTTACAAAAGTTCTTCATGAAAACACAGACACATTTTCCTTTAATGAATCATTTCGAAGTTCTCTCAGCGACCTCCGCATAGTTGGTAATTTCTATTCCAGAGTCTGAATTACCTTTAATGAATTCAAATTCCTCTTTAGGTCGTTTTGAATGTACGCTGGCAAAGAAGCTCCGTGAAAACTTCAATCCGCCGCCAGAGGTCAACGACATCAAGTCCAAATTGCAAGATAATCACATAGTTGCCGTCACTGGATTTGACCATGCCAGACATCTTGAAACCACCTTGTCGGCTATCAAAGATAATGGTTACAACATCAAACGATGCGTAGAGGTACATGATGCTCAAGAATGGAGCCATGTATGTTGTGATGATGTCGACCTTGTCTTGTTCGTTGACCCGTTTGGGAAAGAGAGATATGACCAGACGAGAGCAAGGCTTATCGCTGACAACTTTGATCGCATCCTTGCGGTGACAAAGATGGCCGGTGTCGATGAAAGAATTGATATTGCATTCGTGTCACAACATGCTATATTTCAGGCGTTCTTAAACGACTACGATATTGAAGGGCTGGATCAGTTGGTTGTTATTGATAAACCAACATCACAGTTAGAACCTGTAAATCTTGCAAGTAAGTATTATTGACAATTAGATTCCCATAATGGTTTGTTCACTTGTTGCTCTGATTTCTGCCAAGTCATTGAATACCTTCTTTGTGGGTTTCTACGCTATTGTGTTTTTTTGTATTTATATATACACGAGCATCTTTGTGTTTTACTTATATTGCCTATTAATAATGCTGCCTTGTTAGTTAGAGATTAGTTCATGGCGGGGATTTCTTTATTTACACTGTCCCATGTCCCGTTTTGTTGGGATGACAGTAGGGTAAGTGTGAGGTTTGGTGCATCCTAGAACCTGGTTTAAATCCCGAGCGGCCTTTTTTGCCACTGACCGTTCCAAGACGGTAGCCCTATTGTAAACCATTTTGTGTTTGTGACGTCTTATTTGGCCTATTATTCATCCTTATATAAAGTTGTTCTTTGTTTCTTTGTGTGTTTGTTGTCCTTGAATGCTACTTTTCCTGTTCGATTTTTATATCTATATGTATATGCATAATTATCGTATAACGGTACTTTTAGAACACATTAGATCGTGTAATTTACATTGAACAATGTGTACACAGTGGAGTGTCAACACGTTACTACATAGTTTATAGATAATGTATGTAGAATCATGTATTATAGATAATGTATGTAGAATCATGTATTATAGATAATGTATGTAGAATCATGTATTATAGATAATGTATGTAGAATCATGTATGATCGGGTACTTTACATTGGACAATGTGTACACAGTGGAGTGTCAACACGTTACTAGTTAGTTTATAGATAATGTATGTAGAATCATGTATTATAGATAATGTATGTAGAATCATGTATGATCGGGTACATTACATTGAACAATGTGTACACAGTGGAGTGTCAACACGTTAATAGTTAGTTTATAGATAATGTATGTAGAATCATGTATTACAGATAATGTATGTAGAATCATGTATTATAGATAATGTATGTAGAATCATGTATTATAGATAATGTATGTAGAATCATGTATTATAGATAATGTATGTAGAACCATGTATGATCGGGTACTTTACATTGAAAAATGTGTACACAGTGGAGTGTCAACACGTTAATAGTTAGTTTATAGATAATGTATGTAGAATCATGTATTACAGATAATGTATGTAGAACCATGTATGATCGGGTACTTTACATTGAAAAATGTGTACACAGTGGAGTGTCAACACGTTAATAGTTAGTTTATAGATAATGTATGTAGAATCATGTATTACAGATATTGTATGTAGAATCATGTATGATCGGGTACTTTACATTGGACAATGTGTACACAGTGGAGTGTCAACACGTTACTAGTTAGTTTATAGATAATGTATGTAGAATCATGTATTATAGATAATGTATGTAGAATCATGTATGATCGGGTACATTACATTGAACAATGTGTACACAGTGGAGTGTCAACACGTTAATAGTTAGTTTATAGATAATGTATGTAGAATCATGTATTACAGATAATGTATGTAGAATCATGTATTATAGATAATGTATGTAGAATCATGTATTATAGATAATGTATGTAGAATCATGTATTATAGATAATGTATGTAGAATCATGTATTATAGATAATGTATGTAGAATCATGTATGATCGGGTACTTTACATTGAACAATGTGTACACAGTGGAGTGTCAACACGTTACTACATAGTTTATAGATAATGTATGTAGAATCATGTATTATAGATTATGTATGTAGAATCATGTATTATAGAAAATGTATGTAGAATCATGTATTATAGATAATGTATGTAGAATCATGTATGATCGGGTACTTTACATTGGACAATGTGTACACAGTGGAGTGTCAACACGTTACTAGTTAGTTTATAGATAATGTATGTAGAATCATGTATTATAGATAATGTATGTAGAATCATGTATGATCGGGTACATTACATTGAACAATGTGTACACAGTGGAGTGTCAACACGTTACTAGCTAGTTTATAGATAATGTATGTAGAATCATGTATTACAGATAATGTATGTAGAATCATGTATTATAGATAATGTATGTAGAATCATGTATGATCGGGTACTTTACATTGGACAATGTGTACACAGTGGAGTGTCAACACGTTACTAGTTAGTTTATAGATAATGTATGTAGAATCATGTATTATAGATAATGTATGTAGAATCATGTATGATCGGGTACTTTACATTGAACAATGTGTACACAGTGGAGTGTCAACACGTTACTAGTTAGTTTATAGATATTGTATGTAGAATCATGGATTATAGATAATGTATGTAGAATCATGTATGATCGTGTACTTTACATTGAACAATGTGTACACAGTGGGGTGTCAACACGTTAATAGTTAGTTTATAGATAATGTATGTAGAATCATGTATTATAGATAATGTATGTATAATCATGTATTATAGGTATTGTATGTAGAATCATGGATTATAGATAATGTATGTAGAATCGTGTGTGATCGGGTACTTTACTTTGAACAATGTACAAAGTGGAATGTCAACTCGTTACTAGTTAGTTTATAGATAATTTATGTAGAAGCATGTATTATAGATAATGTATGTAGAATAATTTATTATAAATAATGTATGTAGAAGCATGTATTGAAGATAATGTATGTAGAATCATGTATTATAGATAATGTATGTAGAATCATGTATTATAGATAATGTATGTATAATCATGTATTATAGATAATGTATGTAGAATCGTGTATTATAGATAATGTATGTAGAATCATGTATTATAGATAATGTATGTAGAATCTTTTTATATATATAATGCATGTAGAATCATGTACTAGTATTATAGATATTGTATGTAGAATCATGTATTATAGATATTGTATGTAGAATCATGTATGATCGGGTACTTTACATTGGACAATGTGTACACAGTGGAGTGTCAACACGTTACTAGTTAGTTTATAGATAATGTATGTAGAATCATGTATTATAGATATTGTATGTAGAATCATGTATGATCGGGTACTTTACATTGGACAATGTGTACACAGTGGAGTGTCAACACGTTACTAGTTAGTTTACAGATTATGTATGTAGAATCATGTATTATAGATAATGTATGTAGAATCATGTATTATAGATAATGTATGTAGAATCATGTATGATCGGGTACTTTACATTAAACAGTGTGTAGACAGTGGAGTGTTAACACGTTATAATAGTTAATTTATATATAATGTATGTATAATCATGTATTATAGATAATGTTTATAGAATAATGTATTATAGATAATGTATGTATAATCATGTATCATAGATAATGTATGTAGAATCATGTATGATCGGGTACTTTACATTGAACAATGTGTACACAGTGGAGTGTCAACACGTTAATAGTTAGTTTATAGATAATGTATGTAGAACCATGTATTATAGATAATGTATGTAGAATCATGTATTATAGATAATGTATGTATAATCATGTATTATAGATAATGTATGTAGAATCGTGTATTATAGATAATGTATGTAGAATCATGTATTATAGATAATGTATGTAGAATCTTTTTATATATATAATGCATGTAGAATCATGTACTAGTATTATAGATATTGTATGTAGAATCATGTATTATAGATATTGTATGTAGAATCATGTATGATCGGGTACTTTACATTGGACAATGTGTACACAGTGGAGTGTCAACACGTTACTAGTTAGTTTATAGATAATGTATGTAGAATCATGTATTATAGATATTGTATGTAGAATCATGTATGATCGGGTACTTTACATTGGACAATGTGTACACAGTGGAGTGTCAACACGTTACTAGTTAGTTTATAGATAATGTATGTAGAATCATGTATTATAGATAATGTATGTAGAATCATGTATTATAGATAATGTATGTAGAATCATGTATTATAGATAATGTATGTAGAATCATGTATTATAGATAATGTATGTAGAATCATGTATGATCGGGTACTTTACATTAAACAGTGTGTAGACAGTGGAGTGTTAACACGTTATAATAGTTAATTTATATATAATGTATGTATAATCATGTATTATAGATAATGTTTATAGAATAATGTATTATAGATAATGTATGTATAATCATGTATCATAGATAATGTATGTAGAATCATGTATGATCGGGTACTTTACATTGAACAATGTGTACACAGTGGAGTGTCAACACGTTAATAGTTAGTTTATA
Source organism: Cyrtodaria siliqua (assembly GCA_037043455.1). Classification (NCBI taxonomy): domain Eukaryota; kingdom Metazoa; phylum Mollusca; class Bivalvia; order Adapedonta; family Hiatellidae; genus Cyrtodaria; species Cyrtodaria siliqua. The sequence goes on along the minus strand of JAWPHD010009659.1, from coordinate 63,882 downwards.
GATAATGTATGTAGAACCATGTATTATAGATAATATATGTAGAATCATGTATTATAGATAATGTATGTAAAATCATGTATGATCGGGAACTTTACATTGAACAATGTGTACACAGTGGAGTGTCAACACGTTAATAGTTAGTTTATATATAATGTATGTATAATCATGTATTATAGATAATGTATGTAGAATCATGTATTATAGATAATGTATGTAGAATCATGTATTATAGATAATGTATGTAGAATCATGTATTATAGATAAGGTATGTAGAATCATGTATTATAGATAATGTATGTAGAATCATGTATTATAGATAATGTATGTAGAATCATGTATTATAGATAATATATGTAAAATCATGCATGATCGGGAACTTCATATTGAACAATGTGTACACAGTGAAATGTCAACACGTTACTAGTTATTATTATTATTATTACTAAAACTACTATTTTGTATAAGCAATTGTTAAACAGAAACAGTGGAGTATTGTTTAATATTAATTTTATTTTAGATATAAGAACACACTGTGGGGAGAATTCAGATCCAGTCCTTCTTAACTTACAGGGTAAGCATTTATTTATAATTAACATTTATTTAATTATAAGTTTGTTGTCTCGCCTTTTTTCAAATACAATAAGGCAGCATGACTTTTAAGGTAAACGTTTGCGTTTAGATCCTATATTCACAACGTGTGGACAAGAGCAACCCAACGTGATTTACATTTGTATCTTTGTCAAACAGTAACGCATATTAAAGTGTTGTAGATCACAGAGTCACACAGTAACGCATGTTAAGTGTTGTAGATCACAGAGTCACACAGTAACGCATGTTAAAGTGTTGTAGATCACAGAGTCACACAGTAACGCATGTTAAAAGTGTTGCAGATCACAGAGTCACACAGTAACGCATGTTAAAGTGTGGTAGATCACAGAGTCACACAGTAACGCATGTTAAAGTGTTGCAGATCACAGAGTCACACAGTAACGCATGTTAAAGTGTTGTAGATCACAGAGTCACACAGTAACGCATGTTAAAGTGTTGTAGATCACAGAGTCACACAGTAACGCATGTTAAAGTGTTGTAGATCACAGAGTCACACAGTAACGCCTGTTAAAGTGTTGTAGATCACAGAGTCACACAGTAACGTATGTTAAAGTGTTGTAGATCGCAGAGTCACACAGTAACGCATGTTAAAGTGTTGTAGATCACAGAGTCACACAGTAAATCCTCATGTTAAAGTGTTGTAGATCACAGAGTCACACAGTAAATACACATGTTAAAGTGTTGTAGATCACATAGTCACACAGTAAATACGCATGTTAAAGTGTTGTAGATCACAGAGTCACACAGTTACGCATGTTAAAGTGTTGCAGATCACAGAGTCACACAGTAACGCATGTTAAAGTGTTGTAGATCACAGAGTCACACAGTAAATCCTCATGTTAAAGTGTTGTAGATCACAGAGTCACACAGCAAATCCTCATGTTAAAGTGTTAAATTAAGATGACATGCCACATTTGAATATGACCCTGACCTATCATATGACAGTATAGTGTTTTAAGTAAACGATGTTAATTTAGCTTTCTCCGAAAGTCAGTGTACTAAAGAAACAAAACTAGGATCATTGTTGTTTCATGGTAGATCTCCTCAACTTGACATAGCAGTTCTGTATTCGTCCCTGATCAACCAGACTAAGCATAGTTTTGCTACACAGGAGTAATATGGTTATACATGAAGACATATCTACATGTAGCTACACATATAGCCTTCATCTGGAGCTCGAATTTTGGCTCACCTGTACCATATGAGGTGGCATATTCTAACAATAAATATCGACATTGGGGACACATATGGATTAAAAAAACACCAGGGTAGACTTCAGGGATGTATAGCTTATGCCCTGACTTTGGTAGAAAACATTTTCATTTTTTTCTGAAAACTGGAAAAATAAATAAAAAATGTTTTCAAACATAACATGCATATTTTATCTTTTGTGTGAGGGCATTTTTATAGCGAAAATCACTAAATACAGAATATACACTCATCTTTTTATAACGAAATACAAAAGAAACTGGATTTTTTTGTGTGTGTATTTAACACATAATGTGAAAAGAGTAATTGATTTTATCCCATATCAATGATGAATCTTCTCAGAGCATTTTACTTTTTATGCATACAAAATCTAATTTTGGAAATAAGTTTTAAAGTGGGTGCATCAGGATTTTTCTAGATTTTATATTTTTAAATGTTCCAATCTATTATAAAAATATAGAATCATACAGAATCAATCAAAATTTTGTTTTAGAACCATGCTTTTCATTTCTAAAACTTGAATTCACCATAGATTTTGAGTGAAATTGGGTTGAAAGGAGGGGCACTGTCCGTAAGTAAGCTCATACTGAGCATAGCCAAATAACTGTCAGATATTTAGTCAGTGAAATGTTTACATGAACACATTAGCATAGACCCAGATAAGCCTGTATTAATACATCCGTGAGTTTGAAAAAAAAAGTTCTGCATATTTTTTGTAAATAATGTGTGACCCACATTATTTTCTGATAATCACATGACATCCATTAGCTCACTTCTTGTTTTTTGCAACGCTATTGAATTCCATCAAACAATCTTGGTTTTATTTAGTAAATATTCAATATTGGTTGGTGTGTTGTGTTCGTCAACGTAATTATTTTGTGTTTTATAGGCTAAAAGTTACAATAATCTATATTTGTCTTCGAGAGAATCATTCAGACAGCTCTCTATAGCTAACTCATCTTGGTCGTCATGTTGTGATCTATTATCAAAAGTGACAGGTCTGAGTATTTTAAAAACATGTTTCAAACATTAAAGGCGTATTAGATGGTCGCAAGTATAACTAATCTGTATAATTTTTACGGGCATAGCTATGTGAAGCGCTTCCAAGCATGGCATGGAAAGGACTTCCCATTGCTTTAACTAACTTACCCAAGCGATATAGATTATTTGGTGGAAACAAGGCAAAATGTCTCACGGCAAAGTGAGAGTATTACATAAAAGACATCTGACAATATCGCATTGGAATGAGTTTCTGACTTACCTCATACACATACAAAAGAACAAATGTTGGCATTTTGGATGTTATGCACGTGTAATAGTCCTAGTGGAACTAATGAAAGTTTCATACGTGCATCAAGGAATTTGTTTCTGTCCTCCATCCATGCACTCATTCCATGATGTTTTGCTTACGATATGGTGTACTATGCTCGATACCTGCCATTATATTACGATATGGTGTACTATGCTCGATACCTGCCATTATATTAAGATATGGTGTACTGTGCTCGATACCTTCCATTACATTACGCCCAAATGACAAACATTGAAGCTCAAACCCCCGACATGTACAGGTACATGGTTAAAGGTAGTTGCTTTGTGCAGATTGGTTCAAATAACCCATTTGGAGGGATTCAATAGAAGAAACTGTAAACAAAGTCACACCGACTACATGGTGTATTAACGGGTTTCGTCGCACAACAGATACTGCCTTAATGTATAGTTTAGAAGTGCATATTGAATCACGACGGTGTCTTCTTGTATCAGTGATCTCGGTGCTTAGCCTTATAGTGGTGATACGCTGGAATACCATGCCGTAGACACATGACATAATACTCCACCCAGTCACATTATACTGACACCAACCGTTTCTATGAAGTATCAGGTGTAACCCAACAGGGGATTAAACCTACGACGTCCCGCATGCGACGCAGACGCTCTACACGAAGCCAGCGCGGAAGAGAAATTGAAAGTAAACTTGACAAAAAAGAGTTGTATGTAGCACGCAAAGAAGAATGCTAGAAATTAACAAAAGACACTACAGAAAGTATAAAGACTTTAAATTCAACACATGGAGCAGCTGCTACGCGGTTGATTCCCCATGAAGCACATGTAACAATTTCAGGGAATGCATGGATTATTATAAAGAGCGAAGATACATACCGGATTCGCCCCTTGAGGCGCTTAGAAAATTTAGTAAAAAGGGGGCGCTTGTTAGGACCTAACATTCCGTCATTGCCGATCCGGTTTTCTGATGCAAGAAGTATTCGTACTCGATTGAGTACTAACCAGTCGCTCACTGGGTGCACTTTATTGATATACCGATCGGGATGTGCCGGACTGAACCGGTCACGTGATCGGTACACCGAAATGTGCCGAGCTATTCTATCAGGGCCAATCGGAACTCCTCGCCAATTTCCGTACTCGGGAATAGTGGCTCGGAGAGTATTGGGTGCCGCTCAATGGTTTTTTGCATCAAAATGCAGCATTTGGTTCGGTTTTCGATTGTAGCTCTCCGCAAAATAGTGCTCTTCTATATAATGTTGTATTGATGAAAATATTGCAGATAAGTGAGTTATTTTGATCAATTTCTTGATATTTTATCGCTATGACCGATAAATTATACTTTTTAACAAAATAAATCCCGTAGTTGAAATCAAGACGTTTCGGCCCCAAACAGTTCGTTCGGTCCCAAACAGTTCGTTCCATATAATGACTTACAGTTTGGAAGCATTTGTTGAGTTTTCCAAATATAAACTTTAATATTACGGTTGAATTGAAGGGAAAGGAGGAATAGACATTGTAATTATGATTATATCATATTATGGGAGTGATTGTTTACCGTTTTGTCAGTCGAGAGTGATATGTCAGCTGCATGCATATATGAACTTGATATTGTATCAGTAAATCAATTAATAAAACTCTAAACAAAGAAAGATATGACTCATGAAGTCCATACTGACGTCCATGGCGTCCATGGTACTTGATATATTGTTAAATTACGCTTATATGGTCTGCAAGTATATATTTTTTCTCCAATCCACAGACATTAGGGTACACATTTGACATGAGGGTTAGTTTATTGCAAGATATAGATCTTATACATATATCATCTAGTGAAAACATTCCAGATATCATATATTTAATATAAACAATATGAAAATAGTTTATTTAAATTAACACTATGTGATCAATGATTACATCATTTTATTTTATAAGGGCTTCTTGAAGCATCAAACATTTTTAAAATGTTTAAATTTCAGTCGGAGGCTCTAGTGTGTTTTACAAAAGATGGTTTACAGGAGGAATAACTTTTATCAATGACATTTTAAACAAAAATGTAAATCTTTATTCATACATAGAATTGAATGAACACTATAATATACAGTCCAATTTTCTTGAATATGAAGGTATTATAACTGCTGTCAGGAATTATTTGGCAAACCTGAATATTGTGCATCTAGCCTGTAACAGCCAAACCCTATTCGTCCATTAATCCTATCCTTAATTCTACAAAATGAGAAAGGATGTCGAAACATATATGACATCATGATTAGAAATAATGTATATATCCCAAAGCATTAAGTAAATGGAAAAATGAAGAAATGTTCCAAACTTTGAATTTGAAAGATTATATGCCTTACCTTATAAAATAACAAAAGATCCTAAGTTACCTTGGTTTAATTTAGAATCAACCATAGGATATTTGGAACAAATTACCTTTTATCTAAAATGAATATTATTAATAACGATATGTGCAGCTTTTGCAAAGATACACCTGAAACTATCCAACATCTGTTTTGGAACTGTGGAGCAGTAAAAGAATTCTGGTCAAAACTTCAAACTTATCTTACAGAAAAATGCAATACAGCATTCGTAACTTTAACAGAAACAGATATTTTTATTTGGAAATAGTAAATTTAATACTGTTTTGAGCAAAATCATCATGCAAGCAAAACTTTACATTTATCGAAACAAGATGCAACGTCAAATTCCACAGCTTAACCTTTTTAAAACGTATATAATATCTTTATACAAAGTTGAGAAACTAATCGCATATAACAACTTAAAAATGAATACGTTTGAAACCATGTGGAGTCAATGCCTTGCTAGTATCATGAGAATAGAGACAATTTACTTTGTTGATTTTTCCAGTATCAAACTGTAGCAAATAAACTTAATGTTTTCATTCTGGGACATGCAAAGCTTAGCTTACTAATTAGAAATAACATACCCTTGCTTATATCTTGATCTTCCTTAATCAACCTTCTTGTTTTTTATAGAAAAAATAATAATTTTGGAAGTTGTGTATATTAATCCTTTAAAACTATCCTAAAACATTGTCCTTTGATAATGGATTTATATAAAGATATATTACACAGTATGGGTTATTGTTTTTTTCTCTTTCCAAAAACAAAATATGAGAAAAAATCAGTGTAGCATGAAACAATGTTTATTTTTGATACTATAACATTAAAATTATCTATGTAAAGCAAGTCTGTATGTATTGACAATGTGGGTTTTACACCGGGTTTTGAAACAAAAAATAATTTCTTTAGGGCTGGCATGGCGCAGTCGGTAGCGCGGCGGATTTGTAACCTGAGGCCCCAGGTTCAATCCTCCGTGGCGCCACTGAGTTTCGTCAGTGTGTTCTTGACCAAGACACTTTCCGTTAGCCTCGTCCGACGGATGGGGACGTAAACCGGGCAGTACCGTGTATCGGTCTATCCTCCGAGCACGTTAAAGAACCATAGGAATCTATTTGATAATAAGAGTAGGGCACGGTTCTCGGATTCCTATGTATCCTTCCCCTCTCTCTGGGGCAGCTCTAAATAACCTATACTGTGTTGATGAGCCGTTAAACAACATTCGTTTCAATTCAATTCATACATTTATTATTGTTTTTTCCCAAAACCTAGCACTAGTCCTTCATAATAAGACTTTGCATTTTGTATACCGTATTTCACATTTTTTGTCTTTTTTTTGTCTTTTTATTTTTTAACTTTTTTTTTATTTTGCCTAAATGCGAACAGTAGTCGATATGAAAAAAATAAAGATCACAATAATGAAGATTAAACGTGAAAAAAGCTACTGTATGATATCTAAAAATGGATATATATTTACATAATTGTTATAAACTTCCATTCTTGGCATTGATCTTAGCTCTCTGAAGCGCCCAGTGAAAAGATGGAGCTATTATTTTTCAACATTTTAATTAAAGACACACCCGGTTAAAATGAGATACCGGTAATAAATATAATAACAGTCGTGAAAGAAAAGAATGTAGTTAGAAGAGTTTATGGATGTGTAAACGTCTTGAAAACTGGTCGACATCACATGTTAGGTTTCATCCTGCGCTAAAATGACCAATCGTTAGTCTCTGTTTGGCTACCAAGTTTTAAAGGGCAAAGGTCATAGCAAAAAGAGAAGAATATGGACAAAAGAGGGCCTCAGGGAAGATTTTTGTAAATATATGGTAAATATATTTAAAAAAGACCTATTATTGTAGCAAAATAACATTGTTTTTCATTTTAAGACCAAAGGGTAATATAATAGGGCCTTAAAGATGATGAATTGAAAAGAGGGCCTCAGGGAAGATAATTTTACTAACTGGGCGACTGTCTTCTAAGAGCATTCAATGCATTACAGTATTAGGTAAAATATTTTATAAGAGGCTCATTATTGCAAAACCAAAAGAGGGAAACGGCTTTCAAAGACGAAAAGAGGGCCTCATGAAAGATTTTATTGCTAAATGGGCCATTGTCTTGTAATAGCTTCTTTCCCTCGTGGTCGTTTCCAGACATGCTGTAACTTATGATATTCGATTGTTTAAATTGAATTTGATTTCATTGAATTAAATTCAAAAGTTAGAAATACTAGAAATGCTTAATCCAGCTCTTTTTCCAAACAAATTTTTACTCCCACCAGGATTTGAACCTGGGTCTTCTACCCTCAAAGGGTAGATGTGTTTACCGATTACACCATAGAAGTGGTACATGTTTGTACTAAGAGCAAATGAACTAAAAAATTAAACTGAAGTTTCTAATTTCACAGCAAAGTAGTTAAACTAGATTTAGCCCTGGCAACAGGGATTCATTTTGAATTCCAAACAATTTGACGAGGGATCAACAAAGCCAGTGTCACATATTGCAAATACAAATTAAGGCAAAACTTACCAATTATAACACCATTTTAACCGATAATTTTGATTGGCAATTGGCTACTAATGACAACCCTGACGCCTATTTGTTGTGCTTATAATATAAAGCAAATATAAGTATGTGCCTAATAAATACATAATTTTATATATGCAATTAATATAACATTTAAGCATGAAATGATTTAGATGTGAGTTGGCTGATGGGAGTCATCTGACGGATAGCTGGCAACATCCGTAAGATGAGGGTCATCAACATGAACCTGGTGGTTCAGTAAATCGGTTGGCTAGTTGTTTGAATGATTTACGTCATTTTTAGCACGTTAGGCCATATATGATCATCGATATCATCCATGGTGGGGGCACACCACTTTTTCCTGGGTAGAAATAGTAGTGTATATCTTCTGCCCATCTGAAAGGACATGCTTTTTTATTTATTCCAACTCGCAGTGAGAGAGGCGAGGTTTCAAACCATCCAAGCCATGGATGAAGTAAATCGGTTTCAAACCATCCAAGCCACGGATGCAGTAAATCGGAATCGACCTTCTCAGCACATTAAACATTTAGGGCACTGCTCCCCGATTCAGATGTAACCTTTCTTAATTTTTTTTGGGCCCATTAACTTCTAGGTATGGTTACAGGGCCGTCGATCTGCCGATTTTGCGTCCGGTAACCGGACGCATTCCCCCCTCCAAAAAATATGTTTTTTTCTCCCATTTCAGACTCAAAATTCCCCCCTGAAAAAACAAAACAAAAAAACAAAACTTCTGGTACGTAAAATATTGAGTACGAACTGTATTTAATACAAATAAAACTTGTAGACTATTTAAAACAATGATTATAATCAAAATTATGGCCACAAAATAATTCCCCCTTTCCTGTAAAAACACGCTAAAATTCCCCCACCTAAGGGTCGCAGTCCCCCAAAACAGATCGACGGCCCTGGGTTATATAAAATGTGTAACCTGTTGCTATAAATACTAAAATAATTTCCTCTGCTTTAACAAGGGCTTGCAACCTTCTACTAGATACGTATCATACGATGTATCTGTAGGCAGCATTAAAAAAAATTAGTGACTGTCCCGTTCATTTGTTTTGTACAATTTAAACAGAATTAATTTGGTGCATATAGTATATATAAACCATCACGGTCTCTTTCAGCATAAATCCATGTATATAAATGATGTCACGGTCTCTTTCAGCGTAAATCCACGTATATAAATGACGTCACTGTCTCTTTCAGCTTAAATCCATGTAATAAATGACGTCACCGTCTCTTTCAGCGTAGATCCACGTATATAAATGACGTCACCGTTTCTTTCAGCGTAAATCAACATATAAATGATGTCACCGTCTCTTCCAGTGTGAATCCACATATAGTAACTTCACTGTTAATTTCAGGATGAATTTGCATATAATAACTTCACTGTTTAATATTTCCAGGGTAAATTTGCCGCATATATATATATTAACTCTCAGTGTTAATTTCCGGGTAAAGATTTGCATATATAGTAACTTCAGTGTTAATTTCAGGTGAATTCAGGGACTTCTCTGTTAATTTCAGGATAAATTTGCATATATAGTAACTTCACTTATCAATTTTAGAAAAAAATAGTCAATAGAAAGAATAAAAATAAAAATATAAGAACGATTTTAAATGCATGGGTTGACATTAATTACTGTAAACAGTATCAAAGATAGAATTATGAAATGAATTTTTTACTGCATTTTTTCTCAATTTAAAAAAAACACGCTTACGACGGTATGTGTTATGTTCCTAAACTATATAAAAAAATCCACATATATAAATGACGTTGCTGATCCTTCAGTGTAAATCCACATAACAACGTCACTGTCGCTTTCAGCGTAAATCCGCATGTTTAGAATCTTCAGTCAATTTCCGGATAAATCCATACGTATAAATAATTTCACTGTCTCTTTTTGTGTAAATCCCACTAAATAAACAATTTCAACATCCCTTTTAGTATCAAGTCGCAGTGATAAACCATGTCACTGTCTCTTTCAGCGTAATTCCGTCTGTACAAATGATTTCACCGTCACTGACTTTCAGTGTTAATCCACACATATTTAATATTAATAACTTCAATGTCACTTTCTAGATTAATCCACATGTATAAATAACTTCTACTTTTTATTTTCTGTTTTAAATCTATGTATTTAAATATATCAATATAACATTAAGACCCGTTTAAGGAAATTTCACAGACATATTCTAACTATCTGGGTTCTATTAATTATGGGTGGGGGTGTTCCTGGTGGTGTTCCTTGTTGTTCCAGGCAGTGTTCCCTTTATTGCGAGTTTCTTTTTCCCATATCCCGTGCCACTAAAGCAAGTCTCCACTCCTCAATTGACGACTCTACCAGGGGTGTCATTAAGAGGTGGGAGGCAGGGATTTCTCCCTGCTACTTTGACTGTTCTACCTGGCTACTATAAATACTTTTACTAGTATTTTATACAAGTATCAATAAAAATACCCGGCTATTCTGCTCTGGGTGTCGCTTACTTATAAAGGTAATGACAACCCTACTCTACCGTGCCCTGTATTTTTTTTGTATCCAATGTAACCAGTTGTGCCTGGGTACAAAAAATGAACTCATGAAAATGTTGGGCTATTTTTTTTGTAATTTTTTTTTTTTTTGTAATTTCTTTTTTTTTTGGTAATTTTTTTTGTATCCAATGTAACCAGTTGTGCCTGGGTACAAAAAATGGACTGTGTGAAAAAGTTTGTAGTTTTGGGCCATATATGTAGAATACCATGATCATGATGCCCATGGGCCATGGCATGTGCTCGCACTTTATTTAGTTTTAGATGAAGAAGAGGTGAAACTCTTATAAATTAAGAAGCGCCCACGTTTGATGGGAATCACCATATTGTTTACCTTAGTATGAATACATTATTATATCAGGAATCTCTATGAATAATCCCTGATAAAACAAATAAATATGTGCCGCATTTTCGGAACTTGCCAGCAGTCGCCATTTTGTTTATCTTATAATTGATTAGGTCGCTACTGCAGAGTTGTCGTTTCTTGAAAATAGTTCAATATGGCCTCGAGTACTCTCCGAGTCGGATTCCCGAGTGACGGAATCCGACGAGGCAGTTCCGATTGTATCAGGGCTAGACGGCATATGCCGATTGGATGCGCGCGCAGTCACCCGGAATGAATCGAGTGAAAATCGGGTTAAACAGGTACACCGCGGCATATAACCGGTATACCAATAAATTGCACCCACTAAGGCACTTGTTACACAGTACAATATACTAGCGGTAAAGCGTTTCGATAACAAAAAACATGACTCAGTTCGAATTTTAGGTCATACTACACCAATTCATTTTCCACAGGCCTACCTTATAGCTCTAAGCTTTGTACTGAGTTGCCTAATATAGGAAGCTATTTTTTTTATTACTTGTTTTGAAAGACCTATCTTAGTTTTATCATAAAAAAAATAATTAACCATATGTTGAGTATGTTTTGAAAAAGCTGTTTGGGTCGGATGGTGCTGACCCACCTACTTGCATGTAGTAACATGAAGAAAATGTAAAATATACTTCTTTTTTTGATTATGCAACACATTATGAATATATTGCACAAATGTATGATTTAACCTTTATAAGTACTCTTCAAAGTTTGAATTGTAATTTTTTCGCAGGATTTGTTGGTTTGTTTACCTTGTCAACCAATCAAAATTAAGAGATTATGTGTAATAGCTCCGAATTTACCCTGGAACTTTTTCCCAGCCCACTAATTGGTTGGTAAGTGGCGTAGTCTGTTCATAACTCGACAGTTCGAATATAACTCGGCTATTCGAGGATTTCATGTTTATAAACATATCTGTACACCAACTGAATGCGAAGAATTAGAAACATCGCGTGAAAAAGACAACCCATGTGATAAATATGCAGTTTCAGTTTCAGTGTTGTTGTCGGACAAGTTCCGTTGGAGATAAGGAAAGTTGTAGCATCTTTTCTAAAGCATGGCGAGTTCTGAAGTGCATTGTAACTGGTAAATACAGACACTGTGAAGAGGCTGGAGGATTGGTAATTCCGTGAGATGAGATTTTCGGGACCTTCAAACATGATTGAAAAACTTAAAAACTGTATGTTAGTAGCCTTTTGTTGGAATAGGGGCTGTTAATGAATTTTAGATAAAAAACAGGGGGCGCTTATAGGAGCAGCGGCGCTTAAAGGGTCGAATACAGTATGTCTTTCTCATATGTCTAGACTGAAGGTCACATGAAATATTATACAATGAACCGAATCCGCTATATATATTCGAAAATTGGCACGGGCAATAGGATAATGTGTAAATGTGTATGTAAATCAGTGTTAGGCGTTCGTGCATTTGCAGCCTGCTACAGCATTCGTTGGCAGGAAAGGGTAGAGCTAAAGAACTGAAGCTTATCCTCTTGCTTATCAAAACCTGTTTGAACAACTAGGGACAATATTGTACACAATTGGTATAAACAACTAGGGATATGTGTGAGCAATACCTTCAGAATTAACTGATAAATTAGAAGTATTTACATGCCAACTCGTTTTAATAAATGCCGAACAACCGATGTAAGCTAATTTAGCTATGAAAACATGTGTAGATTGTCTCATCACAGACATCGACATGCAAGGACACTGTAAAAAAGCATACATGTAATAACAAACTGTAATATGGACAATATCTCTAGAAAAAACATCAAATATTCCATACCCTGTAAGACATGGATGGAAATTAATTCCATCGGTAATCTAGAAACTGATTCAATGGAGGGTCAAGCAGTTGGCGATGCTGTTTTAGATTTGCTGTCGAGTTTGGAAAACGGTATATAATGCTCAGATATGGGCAAGTTAATCAACTGTGATAAAAGATCCCAAAATGACGATCAAGATGAGTAGTGTATAAATCTACCTGAATGATTTCAGAAGACGAAATATAGATCATTAAGAGAATGCATATTGTTGACCATGATTTAACCGCTCTCACATACCTTCTCTAAACCATCTCTTATTTAAATCATAAAACTACACAAAATACCTGATGTAATAATTTGACTTAACAGGAAAAAATGAGTTCAATAGAAATCACAGCATCCAAACGCAATGGCACGTCACACCGTATCGCAAGCTAAATCAAACTAGAACTATCACTGAAGGTGACGAATATCCCCCTTAAATTCTAAAATGGGAAAAGTGGTCCTATAGAAATCACAGCACCCAAACGCAATGGCACCGTAGATCCTCACTGCACCACAAACAAAGAGTAAACTATGCAATGAAAAAGACAATACACAACAGAAAGAGTGGTGAAGACAGGGTTACCGACTTAAAACGGTCAGTAGGCAATATGACCCAATGGTTAACTTAAATCGATTTAAAGTGTACACAACCTCACTATTATCCTGTCTTCAGCGCTCTGAGTGACAAGACAGTGCAGATAAAAGTACATTCCATCAAAAGGAAAATTAATAAAATCCGCATCCAGAGAAATTAGGAAATGATACACTTAAATGTTATGACTAGGATGTATCAAAAACATAATTAGAAACATCTCAGGATGTCTCCAGAATTGTACTGAACAACCACTGCAGTTGCAGCCCAAGAGAAGCCTAATCTAAAGTACGACCAGAAAACCAGAGTGACGAAGGTTCATTCACCAACCTCCAAATTTAAGGGTTTCAGAAGGTGCAATCGTGGAGTCCCACGGGGTTGTCCGGTCATCGCACAAGAGAAAAATGAAGCGTAGTGACTGACAGTAGAGGGATTAATCACCAAACATGAGGTGCGATGTAATACTAAAGGGTCATATCCTTTTCTGACGAATTTCCTCATTAATTTTGTAAAATGGTTAGGAAATCCGCCAGACCCTTTTAATTTCTGAAGTGTATAGATCTCATCTCCATAGAATAACGGTTGTGATATTCCTAGTCGCAGAACATTGTTTAGGTTGGTGTTGCACTTTGCCAGCAGGGTTTCGTTGCGGCGATAGAACTTTGAGAAAGATGATTACAAGCAAGGGTCATAATTCTGTAATAAATTAGGTAATCAACAATTGGTGATGCACAGGGACATTATGTCATCGGTTTTTATGTGTAAATGAAGTTTGGACAGTAATACACAGTTGTTACTCTAAGGGAAGCGACGGGGCCAGAAACACTTGTTACGCGACAGCAAGGGACGAGAGGCGACGCGACGGGACGTTATCAACAACGTGATTCCTATATAGCACCCACTTCACTTTGTGAAAGCGGGGGTATAACTATAGAAAGCAAATGAAAGTTGCTGCTAGTGTCCAAATTAAAAGCAAAATCATCAATATCATATTGTATCGTGTGAGGTCTGACAATATTTTGGCACAGTAGATTTTCTTGGTCGTCAGCTTTCGCTCTATTAATTCATAAACACAATTTGGCATTGAAATCAGCATTTATAAATGCAAGTGTTTGCTATTGTAGACTAGAACTATCGCTGAAGGTGATGAATATCCCCGCTTCAATTTTAAGTTAAACAAAGGGTCATAATGCTGTAATAAATTAGGCAATATACAATGGGTGATGTAGTGGGGCATGAGGTCATCAGTTGTTATGTCTATATGAAGTTTGGGAACAACTCATTCAAAACTGTTTGAGGATTGCAAGTAATACAAATGTGTTACATCACGGTAGGGATGTGCCACGAAGGACGTTACGGACAACGTGATTTCTATAAGGTCATCAGTTGTTATGTGTATATGAAATTTGGTAACAACCCATTCAAAACTGTTCGAGGAATGCAAGTAATGAAAATGTGTTACGCGACGGAACGCGATGCGATGGGACGCGTGATGCCTATATATCCTCCACTTTACTTTGTGAAAGCGGGGTTATATTGAGCAAGTTTAACAGTCAATAACAAGGAGATACATAGTGAGAAACTTGGGACCGTCAGCTATATGCAATAGGGTCCAAATAATAAATAAAAGGGGGTACACCAGGTTTTTTGTGGGGCATAGGGGACCGACTTAAAATTGATAAATATTTATATTTTCTATTCTACATTACATAATGAATGAGCTTAAAGTGACCCTTATTTAAACAAAAACAACCATTCTGCACAATAGTATGTCCTATCATAGGTTACGCACCGGGTTAGAGATGAACCATTCAAACCCAATCGCATTCAAAATCGATGGTGAATTCATAATCATATTTAATCAAAATATAAAAAAATGACCCTTGATTTGTTTGCCTTTTTTTTTTTTACTTTTTTAGTAAAAAATAGACGACTTTACCAAAAAAATAAATAAAAAAATAAAGTGATACCTTTGAACAATACACATGTAAAAGCAACGCATACTCTACAATATAAAAACAAAAATGTATTTAAAATAAAAAAGCTTTTTGATCCCAAAATCAAGGCATAAGCTGTACATCCAAGAAATCTACCCAGATGATTTATATTCCTTATATAGGTATCATCAATGTCAAAAATCGTTGTTAGAATTTGCCACCTTAAATGATACCTGCCAACTCAGGAATGCCACCTCAAATGATACCGGCCAACACTTCCAGCTGCAGGCCTATTTAGTATTACTGGTACTCAGGAATGATATTGATAAACAGTAGTTATGTTTTTACACATAAGTAATATTGGTACACAGGAGTTATATAGCTGCTCATGAATATTATTACTATATTGGTGCACATTTGTATTATTACTTCACATGCCCAATAATGCTCTACAAGAACAACATTGCTACACATGGTAAGACTGCTACACATGTTGCTAGACACGAATATTATTGTTCCTGGCTACACAGGAATAATACTGTTACACGTGGTAAGTTAGACTGCTACACATAGTAATGTTGCTACACACGAATATTATTGTTACTTGATACACAGGACTAACATTGCTACACGTGGTAAGACTGCTACACATAGGTAATGTTGCTACACACGAATGTTATTGTTACTTGCTACACAGGACTAACATTGCTACACGTGGTAAGACTGCTATACATAGGTAATGTTGCTACATACGAACATTAGTGTTACTTGCTACACAGGAATAACATTGCTACACGTGGTAAGACTGCTACACATATGTAATGTTGCTACACACGAATGTTATTGTTACTTGCTACACAAGACTAACATTGCTACACGTGGTAAGACTGCTACACATAGGTAATGTTGCTACACACGAATATTATTGTTACTTGATACACAGGACTAACATTGCTACACGTGGTAAGACTGCTACACATAGGTAATGTTGCTACACATGAATACTATTGTTACTTGCTACACAGGACTAACATTGCTACACGTGGTAAGACTGCTACACATAGGTAATGTTGCTACACACGAATGTTATTGTTACTTGCTACACAAGACTAACATTGCTACACGTGGTAAGACTGCTACACATAGGTAATGTTGCTGCACACGAATATTATTGTTACTTGATACACAGGACTAACATTGCTACACGTGGTAAGACTGCTACACATAGGTAAAGTTACTACACAGGAATATTATTGTTACTTGCTACACTGGACTAACATTGCTACACGTGGTAAGACTGCTACACATAGGTAATGTTGCTACACACGAATATTATTGTTACTTGCTACACAGGACTAACATTGCTACACAGGAGCAATTTTGTTACACAAGTGTTATATTGCTACACAGGAATAATATTGCTACACAGGAGTATTATTGCTACACACAAGTTATGTTGCTACACTGGAGTTTTATTGCTAAACAGGAGTTTTATTGCTACACAGGTGAATATCATTGCTTGCTACACATGAGTATTATTGCTACACAGGAGTACTATTTCTACGCTTGAGTGATATTGCTACTTGCTACACAGGACAAATATTGCTACACATAAGTTTTATTTCTACGAATAAGTAATATTTGTACGCAAGATTATTATTGCTACAAATTAGTAGTGTTGCTACACTCCAAGTTATATTTCTTCACACGACATATAATTCTACTCATTATTTTGACTTATTCCCAGGTACTATTTTTTACTTAAGACTAATATTACCATATATGTCAGGAGTAATATTGCTAAACAGGTGAAATATTCCTACAAATGACTTATACTGCTATTGATGACTAATACTGATACACAGGGAAAATAAGGATTACACATGACAATATTGCTACATAATACACAGCAGTTATAATAATACACAAGAGAATTAATTATACATAGCAGTAACATTTCTACACAGGAGTAATATCGGTACACATGATAAGTGTTGCTACACGTTTACACTTGATCCGAATGATACAGATTGAACATCGTTATTTTATGAGTAATTGAAATGAATGTTATGACGTCTACATAAATTCTAAAAGGACGGTAGCGTTTGGTTTTTGTCTTAAATCGTGTCGTACCCTTACCGGTTTGTTCTCTTTCTAGGCTTTTGTTTTTTATATTCATGATCATTTATGTGTAATGCTTACATTGCCTGTTAATGCTGACTTGTTTGTTAGAGAATATAACTTGCCGGGTGTATTTTTATTTATACTGTCCCGTTGTATTGGGTTGACAATAGGGTAAACGTGAGGTTTTGTGCACCCTGGTTTAAACGCCTATCGTCCTTTTTTTCCACTGACCGTTACAAGGCGGTAGCCCTATTGTCAAGACGTTAATGTTTGTGATGTCATATATTGCCTGTTATTCATCTTTGTAATTATCGTCTGTTTCTGTACATGTTTTGTTTGACTGTGGCGGGACCACGTAATGTTTGTTATTATCGTATGTGTCTGTACATGTTTTGGTTGACTGTGGCGGGACCACGCAATGTTTGTAATTATCGTCTGTTTCTGCACATGTTTTGGTTGACTGTGGCGGGACCACGTAATGTTTGTAATTATCGTCTGTTTCTGTACATGTTTTGGTTGACTGTGGCCTTCCATTGCTACATTTTCTGTTCGACTTTTATATCTATCTTTACTAGTAAAATAATGCTTTAACAAGCTCAGGAGGCAAACAGCAAATAGTATGTAAGACAAATACATGTTTGCTTTCAGGTCACTCGGCGGTTTACATCCAACATATGAAACATAACTTCCATAATGAACAATTGCTTCGCCAGGCCAGAGAGGTATTTAAGATACACAAAATGATCCTGATCACCGGGCCTAGAGGATCAGGAAAGACAAATCTTGCTCTGAATCTCATGTCTTCGTACCAGCACGAACACTGTCTAGTACTGGTAGACCCTTTCCAGTGGCAGTATGTCAGACTGGGAGAAGTCAGTGTTCTACTGATAGAAGATTTTGTAGGAAAGTACATATTAGACATCAAACATGCAGCTAAATGGTACACAGTCTTTGATATGATGTACGCCGCCGTAATGCAAAGAAAGCTAAACGTCATCGTCACAAGTGATGAAGCAAAGCTAGAGAAATGTATTGAGGTGTTGTCAAGGCACAATTTGTTGACACACAGCATATCACTGACTGGGCATGACATTCCGGCACCAATGATCAAAACTGAGCCAGGTTCTCCTTCTTGCAGTATTGATACAGGTAAGTAAGACACCTTGCATGTTTATTTGAGTTTATGTAGGTTATCGAATCGAGTAGTTTTGGGCTGAAGTTGCGTCCCTTTGGTTGGAAACTGCTGACTAGTTTTGTGTTCATCATACAGCTTAACATTGTATATAATGTGATTAATTTGTAATTGTTACATCAACATTGCATATTTAAAGTGCCTTTATTGTTAGCTAGTCATCGTCCAGTTTAATCTATATTGCAACATAAATCATTGGGTACATGAAACGCATCGTCATCTAATCTCAAGAAATATCATAACACATAACCAATTACGCTCAATTTCATAAAATCTTTAACCAACAACCTGACCTGGTTCATAACATGGTATATATTGATCTATGGTCAAGAAACTTTATACAGTTCTTCCTTTAAAACAAATATTCAATGTCATTGACTTGCCCAATAAATCTGAATTTCAATTAGTTTGTTAGTGATTTATGTTGATAAGGAACCGGTTATCTCGGTATAATTAGATCTTTTTCATAGAGGTGAGGTTTTTAGGCCAAACAAATGCATTTTTAAGAAAAGGGAGATAACACACTGGTTTATAAAACTGTTCAATTATTATTTGTTTGGACTATTGATGGCAGTCTATGTATGGATGTTTAGGAGTATCAACAATTACAGACAGAGTATAGAACGGAACCAAAACAAAATGATTGGGTGATTGGTTATCAATTGAAAAAGTAAACCAACACCAAAGATTAATAACTCCCAAAGTGAATCAACACAAAACAATATATACGCAATGATTATTTATGGGTAAGCTCCAGATAACTTGCCGGAGATCCAGCAATGTATTCAAGTGAGCATTTGTTGATTTCACAAGTACGAAGGGTGCGAACAGAAATGACGACGTAGGGGTACATATAGAGAAAGCATGACCGATTGAAAAAACAATCAGTGTTTAAAAAAGTAAACACTTTGCACTATGAAAAAAACGTTATTTGGACATGAGCTCATCAATCCTCGCCAATAATGCCTCTGGTGAATATAATTTCTAGGCAGAGAATGGAAACATATGCTGTTTGCAAAGAATCAAAATATGCCTACGAATAATGTCATTCATATCGTCGAGGAATTGGTGTTGAATTAGTATTGATCATCTTATATACGTCGCCGTGTACCATTGTCATACTGCAGAGAAAATTCTCAGGATTTCATTGGTCAATGCGCCTGAGACATGAGCCCATTGCTACATGAGCCCATTGCTACATTGAAACAAATATTCAATGTCATTGACTTGCGCAATAAATCTGAATTTCAATTAGTTTGTTAGTGATTTATGTTGATAAGGAACCGGTTATCTCGGTATAATTAGATCTTTTTCATAGAGGTGAGGTTTTTAGGCCAAACAAATGCATTTTTAAGAAAAGGGAGATAATATCCTGGTCTATAAAACGTTTCAATTATTCTCTGTTTGGACTATTGATGGCAGTCAATGTATGTATTCCTGATACATTGTATAGTGTAACGTCTGTCGAGATTTAGGAGTATTATCAATTACAGACAGAGTATAGAACGGATCCAAAACAAAATGATTGGTTGATTGGTTATCATTTGAAAGAGTAAACCTACACCAAAGAATATATACTCAATGATTATTAGGTAAGCTCCAGATAACTTGCCGGAGATCCAGCAATGTATTCAAATGAGCATTTGCTGATTTCACAAGTACGAAGGGTGCGAACATGGGACAGTACCTAACGTTCGAATACACTAATACAAACAGATCGTTATGACGTGCTTTTGGTGGTGTTAAATCGCGTTAAAATATATTTGAATATGAGAGTAAATGAGGTAATCACATACGTACATGTATGGTATAGTTCTAATTGCAAATGAGCTCTACTACTAGTAACACAAAAGCACACGGGAAGTTACTATGACAAATGAGCCTTTTATAAAAAGAGCCGCACTGTATAGTACAAATGAGCTGAAAAAACGAGCCGTTCAACGAGCGATTGTCAACTGAACACTTTGTTGACAAAACGCAATTACACACGGTTCAGCGAACACATGAGCTCAACAAATGAGCTGTCTTGATCGAGCTCCGGGGAGTACTTTCTAAGATGGCGGACCGATAAAACGCCCGAAGGTAAGTGTCAACAACAATACCGTCCGATATCAATCCCATGACAAAACATATATGATGAATCCTTATCAAGTCTGTAAAACGGAATAGTCAATGACATGTATGCTATGGAGGGGACTCTATGAACCTGAGGGGACTTTTGACAGGTTTCTTTCCGGAAGGGACTCGATAAATAGTTATGGAGGAGACACAAATATGTTATCAATACATTTTAAGTAAGGTTTACTCCGCTGTAAGAACTGTTTCTGAATGTTAATCGCAATTTAAAGAAATGTTAACAACACTGTAACTTGCATTTTTGTAAATAATTGTTTATAATTAGGTGAATTGTTCAAAGCACAGTGTCTGTGTGTGTATACTCCTGTTTGTTGGTGACATTCCATGATTTGAAAATGTACCCTGATTTTGCCAGACATTTATTAAACCCGATTTACTCCAAAATAGTTTTTAATTTATTTCCAAATTCTGTATCCAGAAATACGGTATTGATATACTGCATGAACAAGAGTAATATGAAGATTGTAAAATGTGCAACCAAATATATATGCTACGTTTAAGACCAAATATTGCAATGGGGGGAATTTTCAGGTTCAGCCTGATTGCATTATCACTAGCTGGCCTCAGCACACCTAACACGAATTAACAAAATTTTAGTTCAGTTCTTTCAGGAATAAATGATTCATATTTAGACTCGAACTCGTTCCTATATGGGACCAAATACTCTATACTTAAGAGTTCACTACAATATAACAGTATTCATGTAGTTTAAGATACAATTATACATACTATTATCAGAAAATAAAGTTTTACATATACAGAATGTAGCTTTTATAGACGAATTAAATACGTGTTTTTTTGAAAAGGAACAAGTACCTGATGATTTAAAGATAAGTCCTAAGTATTTGTATTCATTCACTAATTTTACCGTAATCATAAGTTTCAATATTTTAGCTGATTTGTATTATAACCTTTAGTTGGTATTGTTGATATTAACTGATAAGTTCCAATACAACACAACGAGTAAAACGTATCCAAAGTGTTCAATATGCCCCTTGCACTCTTCGACAGTAAAACAATATCATCTGCATACACCATGCATGATAAATTTAAATCATCGCTAGACATTTTATCACAAGTATCATCAAACAATTCACAAAGGTCATTTAAGTATAATGAAAATAGTATTCAACTAAGAATGCAACCTTGTTTTGTTCCAGTATTAGCTATGAATGAGTCACTTATTTTTACAGAGCAAGATAAACCATGGTAAATATCTTTATTAATGTTCAACATGAACCAACCCTTTACAGCGCCGTCACGAGCGTTGTGCAGTCAGAAATAACGACGTAGGGGCACTTATACGGAACAGTTGACCGAATGAAAAAGAATTTAGTGTTTAAAAAAGTAAACACTTTGCACTATGAAAAAATGTTATTTGGATTGTAAAACCGGACATGAGCTCATCTTTCCTCGCCAATAATGGCTCTGGTGAATATAATTCATAGGCAGAGAATTAAATCCATGCTGTTTGCAAAGAATCAGAATATGCCTAACGAATAATGTCATTCATATCTTCGAGGAATTGGTGTTGAATTAGTCTTGATCATCTTCGACTCTTGTCGTAGTGCCTGTTTGTGCAGAAAGGAAATTTAAACAGGAAACACATGTCCGTAATTAGTATGATTGACCATCCACATTTATAGTTCGTCGATATAATGATGAAGTTTCCCTCTTCGTTTAATTATTAATTTATTGTCTTTCAGCCGTTATGTATGTCTGGGATAGGAGGTGTGTATCAGCCAATCAGAAACGATACCAGAATCTCGGTAAAATGGCTGCCACGTCAACAAATGTTTAGAAGTTCTAGACGTTTGCCTATGAAAACACGCGTTGCAGATCTATACTAGTGCTGAATGCGTCTATACTAGTGCTGAATGCGTATTGTTCATACAAAATGTATCAGCTGTATAATGACCTACTGGTCCATTTGAATCATCGAATCATCAAATGGCGTTAAAGTAAAACACCAGTTTCGGTACGGTGCGCGAGAGGTGATGCAAATTATATTACCTCTCACGAACGGACTCAGTAAAACCGCGTATGCTTATTTCGTCTCTTGTTTGTGTTCGTTGCTTCCGAAAAAATCCGCATTATTTTATTTATGTGTGTCTCCTTCATAACTATTTATCGAGACCCTCCAGAAAGAAACTTGTCAAAAGTCTCCTCCGGTTCATCGAGTCCCCTCCATAGCATACATGCCATTGAATATCCCGTTGTACTGCCTTAAGAAGGCTTCATCATAGATATTTTGTTTATAGGATCGATATCGGACGACATTGTCGACATATCTTCATACATATATTGGTGTTGCTTTATGTTTGTGCCAAAAAAAGGGCGTACTTTGGAGATCGCCTCCCGTTTCAAAAGTTAATCGCCGGTCAGTCATGACTGCTATCGCTGCTGTTACCGCTATCAAATCATCCGATTAAAATCAAAGTATATACGCAAACAACGTCTAGTCATTACTCTATATATACATGCAATTGTTCTAGAACAGTACACTTGGCGTGTTTGATCGGTCCGCCATCTTGGAAAGTACCCTCCGGAGCTCTTTAACAAGGTGAGAGGCTTCTGCTACGTATACTAACTATCTCTATAGTTGCATGCATTAACTATAGAACGATTGAAAATAATCATGTACTTTATACCTTATTTATTGCGAAGTGTCCTGTCGTGATAATTATGTAATATTTTTTTCGTAGGGATCGTTTTCATGCTAGAAGCTTGTGTGACGGTTAGTAATGTTTTTACTAATCGATTTACTAAACACAATATTAGAATATGAAACCCGACAAACTGTTATAGTATGGGTACCGGTTTATACATAACTTAATTTAGGAAAGCTGAGAATCAGTGATATTTATTTTCCAATTCAGTAGCACAGATGATGCGTATAATTATGCTTAGTAAAACGAAGGTAGCTGGGGTAATATATGGGTCAGCTTTATGAATAGCTTGATACAAACTATATAGGTCACCGTGTATGAATAGATTGAGGTAAACTATATCCGTCTGCGTGTATGAATAGCGTGAGATAAACTATATACGTCACCACGTATGAATACATTGATATAAACTGTATAGGTCACCGTGTATGAATACATGTACTATAGTATATCTATATATTATAACAAGGTTGGTGTATGCTAAACCGATATTGTGGTTCAGTGCTAGAGCGCCCGCTTCAAGATTCAAAGGGTCCCGAGTTCAAATCTCGGTAAGGATGGTGTTTTTTTTGTGTTTTTTTAACCATTCCGATTCTCTGACTGAATCCTATATTTAAATTTAAACACAAATAAACAGTATCGTTATCGAGATGTTGCGAATGCGTTTTCCGTAAACTTACGCATTTAGACAATGACTTTTTACATAGCCTTAAGTTTGATCATATGTATTTCCGCGAATTATAGGAGGTAAGCTGTTCCTTATTGCGAAGATATTCGTGTCAATTGATATTGGAATGCCGATTTGAAAGGTATTAAACATTAGAAAGCGTCTGTCCGAAAAGCCTTTAATACTATGGCATAACTATATATAAAAAACAAATTGTTTCGGTAATATAAACTGAGGGAAATCAATACTCTTAAAACTAGCATCTGGCTAAAAGACGTCTATGTATTATCATTTTAATAAAATGCTCAACATTGTCACTACGTATGTATAGATACCGTTTTTTTTGTACATACTTATGTTTTTAGCTCTACTTGATCCGTCTTTTAACTTTATTTCTTCCAATTCCAGCACTGTAACATTTTCATTTTTCATCCGATCTTTATCAAACTTTACCAGATTGTTAATATAAGTAAAAGTTCGGACTAATTCGATAACTAGCAAGATCTGACAAGAAACACTAGAGATATGGCCGTTGAATTAACAAAAACGGCTATATTTGTTCGTGTCTACACTCCAGTCCCTTAAAGGGACACTGTCCGTAAGTAAGCAGATATTGAGCATAACCAAATAACTGGCTCACTTTTATTCCGTGAAATGTATACATGAAAACATGAGGATAGACCCTAAGAAGTATGTAGGAATACATTCGTGAGTTTGAAAAAAAAGAAGTTTTAATTATTATATGTAAATAAAGTGGGACCCACAATATTTACCTTTTCTGCGATCACGTGACTTCCATTAGCGCATTAGGTTTTCACCACAGTATGTATTGCGAAATATGTATAGCCCGCTTAGCTCAGACGGGAGCGTTGTCGACCACTTTACGCTCACGCACTCTATTATTACGGCGAGTGTAATTTTACTTTGGGCTGCGAGTTCAAACACACAAAGCGGATTTACTTTTTTTTGTACCGCGATTGAATTCCGTTAAACAATCATGCTTTTAATTAGTAAATATTCAATAATGTTTAGTGTGTAATGTTTGCGAACATAATTATTGAGTGTTTTATAAGCTAAAAGTTGCGGACAGTGTCCCTTTAATTTGTCATATGATCTTTAGCAAACTGTATCACGTTGTTGATATAAATGAAAGCTTAGGCGAATTCGAAACCCGCCAAATCGGACCTGTAACACAATAGTTATAGCCCTTCAATTAACAAACATTGCTAAACTTGTGTCTTGTGGATATTTTTCTCCCAACTTTTAACAAACTTTACATTGATATCAATGAAATCGTGGACAAGTTAAAAAACACACCTTTTATCAGACCAAAAACACTGGATTTACGACCCTTAATATACATAAAATTGCTTTATATTGCCTACTTAAGACAATAGAGACTTCAGTTTTCATCTGCTCTTTACGGATTGTTATTATTAATGAAAAGTAGGACAAGTTTGAAAACCAAACAGATTGGAACAGTAACACCAGAGCTATGTAATGTAACATGCTATATTTTGCCTTGTACAGATAATGGACCTTCAGTTTTCTTATGATTTTTACCAAAACATATATGAATGAAATCTGGGACAAGTGTGAATTCAATCAAGATTAGACCAGCAAGAGTTACATCCCTTGATTTTATTACACAAAATTGCTGCGTCTTTGATGCCTTGCATCAAAATTCGTCTTGTAAAGTATAGTATGTTTATGTTGTGTTATGGTTAGCGAATTATTTCCCTTTAAGTTTAAACGTTGCGACCTATGTTTTTGCATCCTATGTTGATAAAGTGAAGGTGACCATTGGATTTTATAACACTTGTGTGCACTCTTGTAATCTTAAATGCCTATTTAATTATGGCAATATGGACTTTTCTGACGAGGTTTTGGCAGTCGCATCAATAAATTATATTAATTATCAACTTCCTTTGCCTAGGTTCAATAAATTTCCGGCTGAGTCATGATTCAAGCTATAATTTCAAGTAAAACTATAACGCACGGAGTCCGAGAAACAGCATAGAGTTCGGAATAAAATAAAAACGAAAATTTGAAATATATGTTTCTGAATATTCCTTAAGTAATCCTCCCAAGACATTGATAGAACTTACTGTTCCCGGATCTTATCGACATACAACCACTCATCGAGATGGCACACACCAATCGCCCAAATCACGCATTAATAACGTCATGGCTTACACAATGTGGTCGTGCACAGTAAACACAGTATTAATGTACTGAAGTGAATACATTACAAATAATCACAGTCAGTCATACTTAGCAGAAATATAAAGTAGAACAGTTATACAAAGACTGCACAGTTGGAACATGGAATCAACATCCTGTTATGCTTTCCCCACACGATTCATAGTTAAGATAAACACAGGTAATATAATTCAGATTAAGCTCGGCATCAGCTAGATTCTGGTTGAACACTGTTACAGGACGATATATTTACCAAAATAAGATTACGTTTCCTCAGTAATACACCGATTGACAGTTTCAGCAACACCGCCATTTACTATCCAGTAACCCGGATGTACGAGTAAAAATTATCGATCCACCATAATGGCATTATAGACTTTTCATGGAAGCGTAATACCATTGGTAAATTTGTATTAAAAGCCTTAATAATGGCTGATTTAAACGACATGACTTTAGAAACGTTCAAGATGTGGTCCTTCACAAGCACTTAGAGTGTTTTTATCACTACGAAAGAAGCAAATTCATGGAAATTTTGAAGAAATCGCCGCAAGGTAAGAAAAATATAAAAGTTGCCTTCGGCACTGTATCATTGTATGTTCAGCCTCGAGAAATTCACGAAAAAATGCCGTTTACGCTAATTAAATGAAAATATTGTTTGTATGTATTGTACCAAAGACGTTCCTAGAATGCTTATGTAAGATGTATATGCAGTCAACATAATAAAATACCGTTTTTGCGATTGCGTAAAAATATCCGTTACCCCACCCACTTTTCCCCCATATGTACCGTTTAGGATGTTTTCGCTATTTTAGAATGCAGTTTTGATCTAGTTTAATAGACATTGATGGTTTTAAATAGAATATAATGTTTACATTATAATTCTCTTTTATAAATGTTTGATTTGATTTATGTTTCAGGGCATTTTGTGCCTGGGAAGAGAATATCCCGTTGATTCAAATGCAGAACAAGCAGAACGTCAGTTGCTGGCAGAGTACAAGCAGAAACTTATGTTGGGTGATGAGATCATTCCGGATCCATTTTCATTGAAAGCTGGATGGAAGGGTGAAAATGCAGCTATGTCTCAATGGCCTTCAGTTTACATAACAGATATTGCTACTTATCTCAACAGTCAGACCCCAAAAGAGATAGTACATCGGTTAATGAACGAATATAAAGAAGGCAAAGTTTATAGATATTTTTCGTGCGAGTGGGTCAAGGAGATCGAGTTCCACCCCATCAGACCAAACAGCCCAGTGTGCATATTAAAGGCACGAGTATCACCTTCTCAAGCGCTTAACAATAAAGCATATGGTGTGTGGATCATTGTCAAGAAAGACACTGAAACAGTTCTAGGTGGTGAAGTTGTGACCGGTTACTGTTCATGTACTGCTGGAATGCTTGGTTGTTGCAACCACATAGCGGGTGTTTTATTCAGAATTGAACATGTAGTTAAAACTGGAATTACCAAACCCGCGTGTACAAGCAAACCTTGTGAATGGAACATTCCATCATCTGTCAAAACCACTATCAGACCGCTAAAAGTATCAGAGGCTATCTGGAGAAAAAGCCATTATACAAACTTGAAAAATGTTGCCGAAGAAAAACAAAAAAAACAGATAAAGAGTTGCTTTACGCCGCTGACTAAAAAACAAGCGATTGATGTAAAGGACACAAACAAAGTCAGATCAGATTTATATAGTTTGCTGCGAGATGATAATCCGGATTCCTGTTTTTCTCTCCTAATGGAAAAAAGGCGACATAACGTCAAAAAGGTAGAATGCCCGCAGTCTTTACTACAAGCAGCTGACAAACTGGACAAAAAATCTGAAACACATGATGCATTGAAAGCAGAATTTCTACAGAACATTTCTTTGTCTGAGATGGAAGCTGAAACACTTCAGTCAGCCACAGTAGACCAGGCACAATGTGATACCTGGAAGGAACATCGCAAAGGGAGGATTACCGCAAGCAACTTTCAGAGAGTGTGTAGCCGTGTCAACACATTAAAAAAAGATGAAAATGCAGATCCTAATGCTCTCATCAAAACTGTTATGGGTTACACACAATTTGCTCCAACGAAGGCCATGAAACATGGGATTTCACTAGAGCCGCATGCAAAAAAAGCATATACACAAATGATGAAGAAAAAACATCAGCGATTCAAGTCCAAGGACACAGGTCTTGTCGTTCACAGATCGAAACCGTTCATTGCGGTTAGTGCAGACCTTGAAGTTGAATGTCAGTGCTGTGGTAATGGTCTTTGTGAAATAAAATGCCCAGAAACAGTGAAGGACCAGACACCAAGTTTAGACAATATTCCATATATTATTTCAGAAAAAGGTGTTCCCTGCATTAAACAGTCTCATCCCTATTATTACCAGATACAGGGACAGATGGGAGTAATGAACAGAAGTTATTGCGATTTATTCATTTTTACTTTTCATGGAAATATTATGGTCAGGGTGTTGTTTGACAACGACTTTTGGGAATCGGCGTTAGAGAAAATAACCTGGTTTTGGGAGGAATATGTGTTTAAAGAGATAATAAATCCAAAACTGTGTTCAGAAAATGAATGTATAACCGAAAAGGAAGGGACAAATGCAGTCAGCAGCACCAGTACACATGAGCAGAATGTTTCTGTGCCCGAATCATTGTCAAGTGCAGCAACAGCCACTGGTGCCACAAACATACGTAAAAAAACAAAAGCGCGCCGTCCATTGCAAAATTTAGAGGGAAATGAACTTACAGGACCGAAGAGTTCTAACAAACGAAGATGTGGTGAATTGCGAAAACCAATCTACTTATGTGGAGACTGTGGCGAGGAATGTACTGAAGATCCTACTAATTCTGATGATGAATCTGTGAACTGTGATGGATATGGAATTTGGACGCACTTACATTGTACTGGAATTGCTAAGACCAAAATCCAATCAGACGAGGAATGGATGTGTATAAAATGCCGTTAAACTGAACAATAAAAATAAATTCCAGCAGACAATGGCTATTCGAGAAAATAAAAAACACAACTCTGCTTGTAAAAGATATATTTAAAGATTAAAATAAACAAACAAAATCCATTCATCAAATATGTTATTAAATTCATTCACAACCTGCAAACACTGTCCGGATTATGGTCAGAACAATCTGCATATTTTATCTAGATGCAAATGGAAAGTGGGCCCAGAATGTTAATTCATGTTGGCACCATATAACCTTTTTTGTGTTGGTGTGCTGTAAAAACCCAAATTCAACTCAACATAAATATATCAGATACTGTTATGCTGGCTAGGCTTCTCAATAATCCGAACACTGTAAGAATCTTGGCAACCATACATAAATTATGGTAACTAAACCTGACAAAAATATTTAAATCTTTACATTTTATCTTGTGCAAACTATTTCTCACAAAAGGCAACAACTTACTAAACTCATTTAGTCAATTTGATAAAAAGAGTCGCACTTTGATCTTTCATATTGTTTTCTCAATATATTCTGTAAATGTGATTATTTATAGTAAGTTCTTAACAAGTGCCATGTTTTTACCTTGTTTTATATCTCAGCATGTTCAGATTTCAAGTCTGCACTAACCATCAAGCCACGACGACTTGCTCAAATCTAAAAGTAAATACTGTCCGGATTTTAGTTGAAACAAAAATATTAAACAAACAATTTCATCTTGCCAGTCAGTCGTAATAAAATAATGTACACTATCCAGATTATAGTTGAAACAAAAATATGTAACACATGATTTTTCCTTGCCAGTCAAATGAAATCAGGTGTCGGACATTATACCTTATTTTAGTACAACTGACTGGCAAGAGGAAATCATTTGCGAAAATATTTTCATTTAAACTAGAATCTGGACACTCTCCTTATAATCCGGACACTGTCCGCATTATATCCGAAACAAATAAATCATTTAGGAAATGATTTTCTCTTGCCATAAAAAAAATAAGGTAAACTGTCCGGATTATAATTGAAACAAAAAATTCATCTTGCCAGTCTGTTGATATGAAATAAGGTACAGTGTCCGGATTATAGTTGAAACAACTGACTGGCAAGAGGAAATCATTTGTGAAAATATTTTCATTTTAACTAGAATCTGGACTCTCCTTATAATCCGGACACTGTCCGCATTATATCCGAAACAAATATATTATTTAGGAAATTATTTTCTCTTGCATAAATAAAATAAGATAAACTGTCAGGATTATAATTAAAACAATTTCATCTTGCCAGTCTGTTGATATGAAATAAGGTCTGGATTATAGTTGAAACAATAGTATGTAACACATGATTTCCTCTTGCCAGTCAAATGAACTAAGGTACAGTATACCTTATTTTAGTACAACTGACTGGCAAGAGGAAACATTTTCATTTCAACTAGAAACTGGACACTCTCCATATAATCCGGATACTGTCCGCATTATAGCCGAAACAGATATATCTAGGAAATGATTTTCTCTTGCCATAAATAAACTAAGGTACACTGTCCGGATTATAACTGAAACAAACAAAAAACAAAACAATTTCATCTTGTCAGTCAGTCATAATAAGATAAGGTACAATGACCGGATTTACATGGTTGAAGCAGAGATATTTAAAACATATTTCCTCAGTCGGGTGAAATGAAATGAGGTTATTAAATAATTAATTTATTATGGTACAGTGTCAGACATACCTTGTTTTAGTACAGCTGACTGGTGGGAAGAGGTTGTTTGTGAAAATATGTTTGTTTCAACTAGAATCCGGACACTCACTGTATTATATATACAGTATAACCCTGACATTGGACACTGTCTGCATTATAGCCGAAACAAATATATAAGAAATGATTTTCTCTTGCCAGTCAAATAAAGGAAAGGTAAACAAACATACTGTCACACTTGACACTAAATTATTTTAGTAAATTTTATATATATAAAAAAAGGCATTTTGAGCATGTCAAAAAATTTATAGGAATCTATTCGATACTAATAGTAGGACACTTTCCACTTAGATGTGTTGTGTATCAACAAACGCCATCAATGTGATTGAAATGACGTCAATGCGCTTAGAAAGCCAGCAAGGAATGAAGGAAATAATAAGAATCTCAAATAAGTTCTCATTTCATACGCAATATATAATGTATTAACACATTAAATTACAGTTAAATCACTTGCACGTAAACGTATGGGTTCAACTTCAGTGGAGTAAGTTCAGGTCTTGTAAATAGGCTCCTTTAAGTTACATAAGGCACTACACACCTCAGCAATGTCATCTACATGAGTAATTAAAGAAATTGGAATCTCATTAGCTAATATCCTAAATGTTTTCACACGTCTGATGACTTGTTCAATCAGAATTCTATGGTTCGCAATTCTTTTAGTTTTTCGCACCGAAGCACTGGTCATTTGGGACTGTCCTCTTTTGCCTGGTGGTACATAAACAGAAATGTTCTTCGCTGCACACTCATCAGCTATATTAAAACCTTTATCTGCCATGATCATGCTGTATGGTGGAACTTTGTCCAAATAACCACAATCAATTGTTAATGCTTTGTCCGAGATGCGACCAGTGTAGGCGGGGGATATATATGTTATTGAACTGTTCGGAGAGCAAGCAATTAAAAGCTTCACTGTATTATGATGCTTGTAGTCACTCCAAGTGGCACTTTGCATGTATAAATCCTTCGGTGTTTCTATGAACAGTTCAGTGCAATCAATGATGGAATGTAAATCGGGTAGTATTCTGAATCGTTCTGGTTTAGTAGCGATACATCTTTCTTCATCTGGTGTGAACACTAGATTTCTTAAGACAGAAGTACTGGCTCGAAGCCAAGCAAAGAATATTCGCGAACAAAGTGTTTCAGAAATATCAAATCGTTTAGCAAGATCCTTGTTTAAAAGTCCTAATCTTAATTTCATTAACATTAACAAGAATTCACATTTTGAAGTTATTTTTCGGTCAGGTCCAAAACGACATGGTGTTTTACTAAATTTACGAACGTTCTTTAACACAGATCGAACACCAGTCCAGCGTCTGTTAACAAGTGGTGCAATATATCCATGTAGCTTGTTGAACATTGATTTAGAATTTAATCCGGTGTGAAAATTCACATCTTCATCCGTCGTCAACAAACTTTCTATATATTTTGATTTAAGTTTCTGAACTTGTGCCTTTAGTTCACTTACTTCCTTTGTCAGCGCAGCAATCCTATTCTGGTACATTTTAAGAGTATGTACAAGGCCCAATACGAGGCACAACATCCACACAAACCATGGCAGACCCTGTTTGTCATGCGCTGTGTTTTCGATTGGAGGGTCTTCTGTTTCATACAGTGGTGGGTCACGTCTGACATCCTTGACAATGATAGGAAAGTGGAGTTTTTCTTCTGGCTTGAAAAACTGAATACGCTTAACTCGATTTTCAAAGCCATCATACCCAAGCTTCAGCGTAGGCAGTGGGTTCTGTAGAGTTGGCTCTCCTTCAACAAAGTGCTCGCTACAAACTCTGGATTCCTTTGATGGTGACCATAACTTGTGGCCATTCTTCCTCCCAATCAGCTGTTTCCATCTCTCTCTCTTTTCAGGATTTTTCTTCAAGGTAGGAAATGTGAAAAGCCTGGAATATATTAAAATAATAACTATATTATATAACTTTATTTATAAATATAGTATTTAAGATAAGGGTTCTTAAAATAAAAATTACAAGAGGATAAGAACCATGATACGATATAATATATATTGAAATAAACAGAGACTTTTTAAAGCATCAATTTGTCAGCTAACGAGGACGTTTTCGTATAAATTAAGCAATATAATAATGTTTACTATACAATCTTACAAAAATGATTTAAAACAAGCAACATTGTTTTGGAAAACGATGCGTTTGTATCATAATAAGTATTTTCGTCGATTTCCCCACCCACCTCCGTTGCAAAATGGAAATGTTTTCAATCGTGAAAAATAAACAGAAGATTACCTGAAAGCGGGTTCACACTTGCAGTATTTGTCCTTGTGCAGACATCCACACGTATCACAGAGTTGTTTCTTCCATTTATTTAACCAGTAAGCGCTATTCGAACAATTTTTCATAGCACAAGTCAAAGCCATTTTGTATTCTATATTTTGTTTTTACTCGTAATTCAGTAACGGTAACTCTTTCTGGAACTCGGTCTGTGCGCATGCGCACTTCGGAACTGTCAATCGGTGTATGACGATCATCGATTCCTCAACGCTCACAAGTTTACATAGCGTTTGTTCAGTCTTTTCCTAGCGAAGCGCTGCAAGAAACATTCCAAAACATGCAGAGCTTTATACTTTTTAGTCTCCCGTCTTACCCGTTAAGCTTGAAAGAACGGTCACATAATTGTGAATGCAATGTGGAACATGTGTCAAATAGAACTTGCGTTTACATGTCTGAGCAGGTCATTCACCTTAATTCATGTTTGTACAGACACTCGTCTCCGGGTCTTTAACTTATTACATATGTCCTGTTCATAAGAGCCGGTAATGGACAATCATAGAATCAGTCAGACCTGCTGTATCCTGCGCCACCCTGTACGTAGCATGACGGGCGATGTCAGTTTCAGTAGCATCATTTTGGCCGTCCTGTTATATCTGTGCATATTGTCTCAGTTATTCATTGAGTCGCACATCAGTTACTGGCTGTATACCAGATATCGTCATTTTTATGTTGATTCTTTAATATATTTAAATCAAAACTAGTCATCTCATTAATATCTTTGCCGGTAGAGAAGCTTACCCCTTTGCCGTAAACATTCTGTTTACATTGTTCCTATTCTCAGTAACAAGTGTCACGTGACCGTTACTAAATATAGACTGAACTGGGCCGGTGGTTTGAGCCGAATGTAGTAGTTATCGTCATGTTCAGTTTAATACCGAATAATCCATGTTTGGGATGATGAAAACGTGTGTATAGTTATTAATTGAAACATAAATATACCATTGCATATGAATATACAAAAACAATATCTTAAAAAAAATCATATCTACAATTTAAAATGATTTTTCAACTGTAGGTATCGGATGTAATTTACTTCACTTCGACGTTCATAATTTAAAAGGAAATAACTGTCGTGTACTAGTTGTCATCCTTGGCTGAAAATTGTTAGCACATGCCTTTAGTTTTTTTGGGCATGTCAAATTGATTCAATGGTTTGACGTAAAAGGTGAGCTATTTTACACGGAAATTTTCCTGCGCATGCGCATTAGCGCGTGATTCCCCCGATTGTGTTTTGTTTATAACGGTATTTATATAGGTAAACGGGTTGGTTTGAGCGTGTTTGTTAACATTTCTAAAATATTGTTTTCCTCTCCAATTGTCTGATGATAGTGTGTAGCGATTTGTAAAGTGGGGTCGAAAAATAATCACAACATCGAGCGTTTTATTGATAATGACGAAATCTGGTGAATGACGATAACTGGTTCACAGCCAGTAGTACCACAGAGCGATTCGATACACACCGATTACGCAGAGGATATTGACGTGCATTGATTATATGAACAGCAAGTACCTATGCAATAGTGGCATTAAAAATGTAACACAATTATGAGAAAAATAACCACTACACAAACAAACTGTATTTTCCATTATATATTTTACATAAAAAACTAACGGTGTCCGACATCGAAAGGATATAAATAACTGGTATACCCCAATATCCAACGTTGTGTTGTGATATATCAGTACAAGTACCACATGTTTATCCTACCATGGGCCCGTGCAGTATTGTGTTAGTGACATACTGAACAAATAAGTTTAGCAAGTCCTTATGTATATTTAGCTTAAAGAAATTGAATGCTATTCTATAATGTGAAGTATTATAAAACATTTGCATGGAATAAGATGATATTCTCTTTCACTAATTAGTTGTGATCCAATGTAAGTATGAGAGTTATCTCCCATTTAGTTAAAACAGCGTATTTGATATTTAAAAATACCAATATTATAAAGAACATTGTTAAACGTTAATAAATAACAGTTCTGGGTTTCAAGTTATAAAAACCGCAAAATCAATGGACACTAACATTGTCATTATAATGCAGTAACGAACCAACGTTAAAAAAATGAAATTACCTCCCTTTACATTGAAATAAAAACTAAATTTTAATATCTGTAAAGCAGGTAGATTAAAACATTTTTCCCCCGCAGATATCGTTTCAAACACAATGCCCTGCAGATATCTGATAATTATGTTAATTATATTGTTAATGACCTCCGCCACGCATAGCCTAGAATATGCGTAAATTAATTTGCCATGCAATTTACTTGCTAAACTTCGCCGTTTATCCTACATTAGACCGGGCGGTATATTTGCTATATATCGACATTGTCCTGTTTTTATCTTACCATGGACCCGATCAGTATTGTTTTAAGTGATATATTGCTATCCTCTTTTATACTACCTGTGTTTTTTCAGAGAACAAATCCATTGTTTTATCGGCATCCTGGGCCTGTGCAGTATTGTTTAAGTTATAAATCTGTCTCGCCTTGTATTCTTCCTTGAGATTTCGCAGTATAATTGCTTTAGTGAATCATCGGTATCGCCTATTATTTTGCAAAGCGCATGCACAGTACTTTTATTTTATATTTCACTTTGAACCTGAGCAGTATTGTTTTAGTGATATATCGGCATCGCTTTTTATTTAACCGTGTTCCTGAACAATATTGTTTTAATGATATATTGGTATCGCCTTTTATCCCACCAAGGGCCTGAGCAGTATACTTTGAGTGATATATGGGCAGCGGGAGAGATCTTACACGGGAGAGGTCTTACATAGGCATTGCCTGTTGTCCAATTTCATGCATTACTTGAATAATATATAAGTTCAAGGGCCATAACTCTAGTGATAAATCGAACTTCCCTCTTATACTACTGTGGGCCAAAACAGAACAGTTTTAGTGATATATGGACATCGCCTTTTATTTTTTATCATGAACCTGAGCAGTATTGTTTTAGTGATATGTTATCCAACCATGGACATGTGCAGTATTGTTTTAGTGATATGTAGGCATCGCCTATATCATACCATGAATTTGAACGGCATTGTTTTGGTAATACTGATGGGTATTGTTATGGTGATATACATTAATTGGTACCACCTTTTATTCTACCATAGGTCTGAACGGTATTGTTTTGGTGATATACATGCATTGGTAGCACCTTTTATCCTATATTTGGCACGAGTGGTATTTTTCTGGTGATAATCATGTATTGGTACGACCTTTTATTCTACCATGGGCCTGAGCGGTGTTGTTTTTGTGATTTACATGTTTCGGTACCACCTTTTATCCTACATTGGGCCTGAGCGTATTATTTTCGTGATATACATTTATTTTGTTACCACATTTATCCTATATTTGGCCTAAGCGGTATTGCTTTGGTGATATACATTTATTGGTACCACCTTTTATCCTACATTGGGCCTGAGCGGTATTGTTTTGGTGATATACATATATTGGTACCACCTTTATCCTACCTTTGGCCTGAGCGGTATAGTTTTAGTGATATACATATATTGGTACCACATTTATCCTACCTTGTGCCTGAGCGGTATAGTTTTAGTGATATATATATGTATTGGTACCACCTTTTATCCTACCTTTGGCCTGCACAATATCGTTTTGGTAATATATATGTATTGGTACCACATTTTATCCTACCGTGGGCCTGAGCAGTATTGCTTAAGTGATATACATGTATTGGTACCACATTTTATCCTACCATAGACCAGAGCGGTATTTTAGTGATATACATGTATTGACACATCCTTTTATCCTATCATTGGCCTGAGCGGTATTGTTTTTGTCCAAGGACAATTTGTATATGATGCCAGATGTGGACACACGACAATCATAATTAGTTTAAACTTGAACGAAGATTAAGGCTCATCAACATATTACAGTTTATTAAGAGCCGCCCCAGCGAGAGCGGAAACATACATAGTACATTTAATCCGGGAACCTGCCCTACTGGTACTAACGAATAGATTTCATAGCGCTATGAAACGTGCTCGTAGGATAGACTCCGATATACGGGACCGCCCAAACAAGGCTAAGGGAAAGTGTTTTGCCCAAGAACAAACCGACGAAACTCCACCGTTCTATCTACTGCATGGGCAACGGCATTCCACTAATTATTTTTCTCTGCCGAATTTAAATATTTGATAATTTCTCATAATGATTAAAAACAAATTAGTATACAAGTGTTGGGTACATTAGGTAATTACACAATATAATTAAGAATACAAAGTAGTTCATACTGCCGTGTTTTCATTCCTATATGTAAATCTGAATATGATGCCAGATAAGTTAAAGGGACACAAGGCAATATTTTAAACTTGAATGTATATTGACGGCTCATCAACACATTATAAGTCATTTAGAGCCGCCCCAGAGATAATTGAAGCAAACATTGTAATTTACTAGTATACTTACTAGAATATTTACTGGTAGCATAAAAGGGGGTTGCCTCAAGAATGTATTTTGTCTGGACCTTGAAAGTAAAGTGTGTTTGCCTGGGGGAGAATATTTTTAAAAAAGCACAATGGTGTATGCAGTTTGTTTTATTTGTTTACGAAATCAGAAATGTAATACGAAATTTTGAAAATACGACACTAGTTAACATCGGAAAGCTATTCATCAAATAAGTTCAATAAGACTATGCGAAATGTAATCTAAATAATTTATACAAACTGTCGATGTTACGTTTTAAAGATGGCTTATGCATGTTTTATACGTTTCGTATTAATTATAATGGTTATAATACCTGTTCTGAATAATCAAAGAACCATTCAGGGTCGACTCCTTCTGTGGAATGCCCTTTACAGAAAACCACATAACTATTCTTAGTCACCATGCTAACAAAACTGCATTAATTGTCATACTATTATTATAAATCTTGACATAGTATTTAACTAAAATATAGGCACCTTTCTACTCTACTTAGTAAGTAAATATAAAATATAAATATAACATACATTATTATTTGGTTTATCGGGGCTGGCGTGGCCAAGTACATAGCTTCTTTGACTTGAAACCGGAGTTCCCGTGTTCTAGCCCCACCGGAACCACTGAGTGTTGTCGGTGTTTTTGTGTAAAACACTTTCCTTAGCCTCGTGTGTCGGATAGGGACGTAGACCGCATGTATTCCCGTGTAAAGAAACCGCAAAATGCGTACGGTCAGGGCCATAATTATTTCATTAGTATGATACAATAGGAGTATTATTATAGTAACTGCTTCTGGAAGTTTGTTTCACCTAGAGTAGGTAAATGCTAGATCAGGATCACACGAGAGGCCTAACCTCGAGCGGATCCTGATCTGGCATTTACCTACGAGAGGTGATACAAACTTCCAGAACAAGTTACTATGGTAACGATCCTTTTATTATATACCACTTTAAATATCATTAACATAGAATACATGTATCAAAAAAGACAAATTAAAACAAAATTGTATTATCTAAATCAAAATAACTGAAAACCACCAACAGGAAAAATATAAAAACATGTACATTACATTGCAACAACTACACATGTGTTCATTACACATGGGTAAACATTAAATTCAAATACAAGGTTTTATATTCCATTTAGGAAAATGAAGATACTAAGTATATAATTATTATTAGGTATATACTAATATATTTTTGAGTTTGATTCTGTCTTTGTTACTATCATACTCAAGTTATTTAGCATGATACCGAACTTACGGAGTATGATATTGTATTATACGAATTAACCTTACCATGCGTTACGTACCGCGGGGGTCATTATTGTAGATGTTAGTATGATATTTAATGATTTTTTATGATACTGAAAAGCTCTGAATGATAGTAAAAAAAAATAATACAGTATCATGCTCAAAAATATAGTATCATACTAACATGACTAATGAAATAATTATGAACCTGATCGTACACCATATTTTATTACTTTGAATATGTTGTCAGTGAGATGTTATGAACTTCTTAATATTTTGCTTATATTATATATGCTTTCTAGTTTATTATTAAAGGGACACACGTCAGTCTTATTCTAGTCTATTATTAAAGGGACATACGCCAGTCTTATTCTAGTATATTATTAATGGGACATACACCAGTCTCTTTCTAGTCTGTTATTAAAGGGACACACACCAGTCTTTTTCGAGTCTATTATTCAAGGGACATACGCCAGTCTCTTTCTAGTCTATTATTAAAGGGACATACGCCAGTCCCTTTGTAGTCTATTATTAAAGGGACATACGCCTCTCTTGTTCTAGTCTATTATTAAAGAGACACATGTCAGTCTTTGTCTGGTCTATTAGTATTAAAGGGACAAACGCCAATCTCGTTCGAGTCTATTATTAAAGGGACATACGCCAGTCTTTGTCTTGTCTTTTATCAAAGGGACGTACATCAGTCTTTCTCCAATCTATTATTAAAAGGACAAAAGCCAGTCTTTGTCTAGTCTAATACTAAAGGGACATACGCCAGTATCTTTCTAGTCTATTAGTAAAGGGATATACGCCAGTCTTTGTCTAGTTTATTATTAAAGGGACATACACCAGTCTTTGTCTAGTCTATTATTAAAGAGACATACGCCAGTCTTATTCTAGTATATTATTAAAGGGACATACGCCAGTCTCATTCTAGTCTGTTATTAAAGGGACACACACCAGTCTTTTTCGAGTCTATTATTCAAGGGACATACGCCAGTCTCTTTCTAGTCTATTATTAAAGGGGCATACGCCAGTCCCTTTGTAGTCTATTATTAAAGGGGCATACGCCTCTCTTGTTCTAGTCTATTATTAAAGAGACACATGTCAGTCTTTGTCTGGTCTATTAGTATTAAAGGGACAAACGCCAATCTCGTTCGAGTCTATTATTAAAGGGACATACGCCAGTCTTTGTCTTGTCTTTTATTAAAGGGACGTACATCAGTCTTTCTCCAATCTATTATTCAAAGGACAAAAGCCAGTCTTTGTCTAGTCTAATACTAAAGGGACATACGCCAGTATCTTTCTAGTCTATTATTAAAGAGATATACGCCAGTCTTTGTCTAGTTTATTATTAAAGGGACATACACCAGTCTTTGTCTAGTCTATTATTAAAGAGACATACGCCAGTCTTATTCTAGTATATTATTAAAGGGACATACGCCAGTCTCTTTCTAGTGTATTATTAAAGGGACATACGCCATATTAATTGTAATTTAATATTAAAGGAGCATACGCCAGTCTTTTTCTAGTCGATTATTATTAAAGGGACAAACGCCAGTCTCTTTCTAGTATATTATTAAAGGGACACACGCCAGTCTTTGTCTAGTCTATTATTAAAGGGACATGCGGTAGTCTTTGTCTAGTCTATTATTAAAGGGGCATATCTCAGTCTTATTCTAGTCTATTATTGAAGGGACACACGCCAGTCTCATTCTAGTCTATTATTAAAGGGGCGGGCATACGCCAGTCTCTGTCTAGTCTATTATTAAAGGTACATACGCCAGTCTTTGTCTAGTCTATTATTAAAGGGACATACGCCAGTCTTATTATAGTCTATTATTAAAGGGACACACATCAGTCTTATTCTAGTCTATTATCAAAGGGTCATACGCCAGTCTCTTTGTAGTCTCTTATTAAAGGGACATACCCCAGTCTTTGTCTAGTCTATTATTATTATTAAAGGGACATACGCCAGTCTTATTCTAGTCTATTATTAAAGGGACATATGCCAGTCTTATTTAGTATATTAGTAAAGGGACATACGCCAGTCTTATTATAGTCTATTATTAAAGCGACACACGCCATTCTTATTCTAGTATATTATAAAAGGGACATACGCCAGTCTCTTTCTAGTCTATTATTAAAGGGACACACGCCGGTCTTTTTCGAGTCTATTATTAAAGGGACATACGCCAGTCTCTTTCTAGTCTATTATTAAAGGGACATACGCCAGTCTCTTTGTAGTGTATTATTCAAGGGACATACGCCAGGCTTATTAAAGGGGCATACGCCAGTCTTTGTCTAGTCTATTATTATTAAAGTGGCATACGCCAGCCTCTTTCTAGTCTATTATTACAGGGACACACGCCAGTCTGTGTCTAGTCTATTATAAAGGGACATAGACCAGCCTTTGCCTAGTCTATTATTAAAGGGACATATGCCAGTCTTATTATAGTCTATTATTAAAGGGACACAGATCAGTCTTATTCTAGTCTTTTATTAAAGGGACATACGCCAGTCTCTTTCTGGTCTATTATTAAAGGGACACACGCCAGTCTTTTTCAAGTCTATTATTAAAGGGATATACACCAGTCTCTTTCTAGTCTATTATTAAAGGGACACACGCCAGTCTTTTTCGAGTCTATTATTAAAGGGACATACGCCAGTCTCTTTGTAGTCTATTATTAAAGGGACATACGCCAGTCTTTGTCTAGTCTATCATTACTAAAGGGACACATGCCAGTCTCTATCTAGACTATTATTATAGGGACACACGTCGGTCTTTTTTTAGTCTATTATTAAAGGGTCATACGCTAGTCTTTGTCTAGTCTATTATTAAAGGGACATATGCCAGTCTTTGTCTAGTATATTATTAAAAGGATATTCGCCAGTCTCTTTCTAGTCTATTATTAAAGGAACGTACGCCAGTCTCTTTCTATTCTGTTATTAAAGGGACAAACGGCAGTCTTTGTCTAGTCTATTATTAAAGGGACATACGCCAGTCTTATTAAATGGACGTACGCCAGTCTTTGTCTAGTCTTATATTATGAAATGGACATACGCCAGTCTCTTTGTAGTCTACTATTAAAGGGACATACGCCAGTCTTTGTCTAGTCTATCATTACTAAAGGGACACATGCCAGTCTCTATCTAGTCTATTATTATAGGGACACACGCCGGTCTTTTTTTAGTCTATTATTAAAGGGTCATACGCTAGTCTTTGTCTAGTCTATTATTAAAGGGACATATGCCAGTCTTTGTCTAACCTATTATTAAAGGGACATACGCCAGTCTCTTTCTAGTCTATTAGTAAAGGGGCATACGCCAG
Organism: Cyrtodaria siliqua; assembly: GCA_037043455.1. NCBI lineage: Eukaryota > Metazoa > Mollusca > Bivalvia > Adapedonta > Hiatellidae > Cyrtodaria > Cyrtodaria siliqua. The sequence continues at coordinate 21,607 of JAWPHD010009659.1, read as the reverse complement.
TCTCCTTGTATTCTGTTATTAAAGGGACATACGCCAGTCTATTTGTAGTCTATCATTAAAGGGACATACGCCAGTCTTGTTCTAGTCTATTATTAAAGGGACAAACGCTTGTCTTTGTCTTGTCTATTATAATTAAATGGACACACGCCAGTCTTTTTCTAATATATTATTAAAGGGACATACGCCAGTCTTTGTCTAGTATATTATTAAAAGGATATTCGCCAGTCTCTTTCTAGTCTATTATTAAAGGAACGTACGCCAGTCTCTTTCTATTCTGTTATTAAAGGGACAAACGGCAGTCTTTGTCTAGTCTATTATTAAAGGGACATACGCCAGTCTTATTAAATGGACGTACGCCAGTCTTTGTCTAGTCTATTATTATGAAATGGACATACGCCAGTCTCTTTCTAGTCTATTATTATACGGACACACGCCAGTCTTTGTCTAATCTATAATTAAAGGGACGTACGCCAGTCTTTGCCTAGTATATTATTAAAGGGACATACGCCAGTCTTATTCTAGTCTGTTAGTAAAGGGACATACGCCAGTCTTATTCTAGTCTATTATTAAAGGGACATACGCCAGTCTCTGTCTAGTCTATTATTTAAGGGACATACGCCAGTCTCTTTCTAGTATATTATTATAATGACAAATGCCAGTCTTTGTCTAGTCTATTATTAAAGGGACATACGGCAGTCTTTGTCTCGTTTATTATTAAAGGGACATACCTCAGTCTTATTCTAGTATATTATTAAAGGGACATATGCAAATCTCTGTCTAGATTATTATTAAAGGGACATACGCCAGTCTCTTTCTAGTCTTTTATTATTGTGACAAATGCCAGTCTTTGTCTAGTCTATTATTAAAGGGACATGCGGCAGTCTTTGTCTAGTCCAATTTTAAAGGGGCATATCTCAGTCTTATTCTAGTCTGTTATTAAAAGGACATACGCCAGTCTCTTTCTAGTCTATTATTTAAGGTACATACGCCAGTCTTTGTCTAGTCTATTAATAAAGAGACAAACGGCAGTCTTTGTCTAGTCTATTATTAAAGGGACATACCTCAGTCTTATTCTAGTCTATTATTAAAAGGGCACACGTCAGTCTTATTCTAGTCTATTATTAAATGGACATACGCCAATCTCTGTCTAATCTATTATAAGAGGTACATACGATAGTCTTTGTTAATCTATTATTAAAGGTACATATGCCAGTCTCTTTTTTGTCTGTTATTAAAGGGACATACGCCAGTGTCTTTGTACTCTATTATTAAAGGGACACACGCCAGTCTTATTCTAGTCTATTATTAAAGTGACATACACCAGTATCTGTCTAGTCTATTATTAAAGGTACATACGCCAGTCTTTGTCTAATCTATTGTTAAAGGTACATATGCCAGTCTCTTTCTTGTCTGTTATTAAAGGGACATACGCCAGTGTCTTTGTACTCTATTATTAAAGGGACATACGCCAGTCTTGTTCTAGTCTATTATTAAAAGGACATACGACAGTCTTTGTCTAGTCTATTGTTATTAAAGGGATAAACGCCAGCTTGTGTCTAGTATATATTTAAAGGGGCATACGCCAGTATTTGTGTAGTGTATTATTAAAGGGACATATGCGAGTCTTATTATAATCTATTAGTAAAGGGACATATGCCAGTCTCTTCCTAGTCTATTATTAAAGAGACACACACCAGTCTTTTTCGAGTCCATTATTAAAGGGGTATACGCCAGTCTCTTTCAAGTATTTTATTAAAGGGACATACGCCAGTCTAGTTGAAATCTAATATTAATGTGACATATGTCAGTCTTTGTCTAGTCGATTATTATTAAAGGGACAAACGCCAGTCTTTTTCTAGTCTATAATTAATGGATACACGTCAGTCTTTTTCTAGTCTATTATTAAAGGGACATACGCCAGTCTTTGTCTAGTGCATTATTAAAGGGACATACGCCAGTCTCTTTCTAGTCTATTATAGGGACACAAGGCAGTCTTTGTCTAGTCTATTATTAAAGGGACATACGCCAGTCTTTGTCTAGTCTTTTATTACACGGACATACGCCAGTCTCTGACTAAAAGATTATTAAAGGGACACACGCCAGTCCTTTTTGAGTCTATTATTAAAGGGACATACGGCAGTCTCTTTCTAGTCTATTTTTAAAGGGACATACGCCAGTCTTTGTCTAGTCTATTATTATTAAAGGGACAAACGCGTATATTACTAAAGGTACACACGCCAGTCTCTGTCTTGTATATTATTAAAGAGACATACGCCAGTCTATTAGTTAAAGTGACACACGTCAATCTCTTTATAGTCTATTATTTCATGGAACATACGCCAGTCTCTGTCTAGTATATTATTAAAGTGACATACCCAGTATATTATTAAAGGGACTCACGCCAGTCTCTGTTTAGTCTATTATTAAAGGTTCATATCCCAGTGTTTGTCTAGTCTATTATTAAGGGGGCATACGCCAGTCTATTATTAAAGTGACACACGCCAGTCTCTGTCTAGTATATTATAAAAGGGGCATACGCTAGTCTTTGTCTTGTCTATTATTAAAGGGACATACGCCAGTCTTTTTCTAGTATATTATTATTAAAGGGTCATACGCCAGTCTTGTTCTGGTATATCATTAAAGAGACACACGCCATTCTTTTTCTAGTATAGTATTAAAGGGACATACGCCAAACTTTTTCTAGTCTATTATTAAACGGGCATACTCTATTTAGTCTATTATTATTAAAGAGACATACACGAGTTTTTTTTCTAGTATATTATTATTAAAGGAACATACGCCAGTCTTTGTCTAGTCTATTATTAAAGAGACATACGCCAGTAATTTTTCTGTCTATTATTAAAGGGATATACGCCAGTCTCTATCTAATCTATTATTATTTAAGGGACATACGCCAGTCTTTTTCGAGTCTATTACTACTAAAGGATCATACGCCAGTCTTTGTCTAGTCCAGTATTTTAAAGGGACATACGCCAGTCTTTGTCTAGTCTATTATTAAAGGGACACACGCCAGTCTTTTTTGTTAAACTTACGGCTTTTCGTTAATTGTATACACGGTTTGAAAAATGGGATGTATTATGGTGGTTAACAATTGTTACATGAATTTTTCATGATTTTTTTCAATATTACAAACTGTTGACAATAGTGCATCAATAATGTATTAAAAGCTAACTTAAGATATTATAACGTCAGATAGAACAACGAAAACTGTAGGCATATTTAATAAAGTGAAAATGTTGTCGGAATGATAAATCGAGATGATAATGTGTATGCTTAATAACTACTTAAATAATGGCGTGAGTCCCTTAAATGTAAACATTCTACTTGGGTTATACATAGGCATAATTCAGTGTTGGGGACATTCAAATGACAGTTAACATGCGTTTAAATAGAGGATATTTATTGTTTTGGAGTGAATAATAGATTTTATTTCATCGAGAAGTGAGAAAACTTTATATTTTCGCAACGAAACAACATATTTTATTTTTATTTTTATTTGATGATTTTACAAAAAAAAATTAGGGAAACTAAAATAGTCTAAAGATATTTTATTTATACCTAAATTGAACAATGTTTTTAATATATTTATATTGGCAGTCATTTCCTTTTAAAATCCATTTCAAATCATTGTTTGAATAGAACGTACAGTTCGCAGTGTTTTTCTCTTGACCTGTTTACATTTGCGTAGGAATATCTTGTGAGCCATTTTTCTGTGTATCTGTGTCTGTTGTACATTTAATAAAAGTAGTTCCGGCAGTGAAAAAATAAAACTCGATATTTCACTCGGATGAAATAACACGTTTATTTCACTGATAAAACACAATATTTCATGGCTTATCATAAAATAAAACAATGGCACTGATTGATAATTATCTATTACAGGTACTCCAGGAGCTGGTGATCAAACAAACACCCACCTACACCGTCCATACACTGCTACACATGCTGGAGACTTTAGTGTGAAAACCAACGACGATACCAGAGTTTGTGGTATAACGGGGTCATGTATGTTACAAGACGGGTCACTGTTGTTGACCGATAATAGCAACAATAAACTTAAACGTTTAGATTCATCATATAGAGTGATTGACGTCTGTGATATGGATGAGTCTCCTGAGTATGTAAGCTGTATCAGTGCCACTGAAGTCGCTGTATCTTTGGTGATGCAGTATAATCGTATACAGTTTGTGTCTGTGAGTGGGAAGTTAACCCGTACACGGTCAATACGATTAGAGCATTGCTGTTGGGGACTGGCCTCCAGTAGCGGTGAGTTGTATGTGTATCATGATAGGCATAGTATAGATGTGTACAGTACAGCTGGACTGAAGCTGCGTACTATCCACGTGAGTGAATATGGGTCTTTTTTGTATTATAACAACATTGCTGTGAGCGATGATGGATCCCAGATATATATGTGTATGGACGATAGTCTCGTGTGTCTGGACAAACAAGGACAACTAGTGTGGAAATACACAGATGATGATAAACGTAAATGTCGTGGACTGTGTGTTGGCAATGACAACAATGTATGTGTAAGTACAACTGGTACAACTGGTACAACTGTATTACAGATCAGCCCCAGTGGACAGAAGATCGGCGTTATTATACAAGAGGCAGATGGAGATAAGAACATCAATTCAATATGTTATGACAGACGTCAATCACGACTAATAGTTACATTTGTTGAAGGTGACCACATCAAAGTATTTGACTTTACTATGTAAATGTGGTAGTGTTTGTTTACAACATCAGTCACTAACAATAAATATGAGAGTATTACAACAATATTTTGCACGTAGTGTCAGTTTCTAGAGATAGGTATGGGCTAATGTAATCTAGTTAGCTTCAAGATAACTTCAGGTAAAACAAACTGAGGCAGGTACTATTTCAATCGATTCTAGTTTGGAAAAGTAGCTTAAGTACATGTCTAAACACAAACCACTCTGAAATCATATGCAAAATATGTTTGACTAGTTAAAGGAAGCGTTTAAAAACTGGCTTTGTTTGGGAATAAATGCATGCATATGCATTCAGAGTATTAGTTAAACTGGATTTACATGTAAATATTTAAATGCTAAAGTATTCAATAGAAAAATAATGTAGTAACGTTTGCTACTATTAACGTTTGGAAACAATGTCAAAATCGACATAATTGGTCATGAAAGCAGTGTGGGAAAACGTGTTGTGTTTGCTATTACCGACTGACACCAAACTGTTACCATGTTTTTGCCTCAGAAACATGTCAGTTTGACTATGAGGTCTGTATGCTAACAATACGGGTCATCGTGACTTTTGTTAATGCAAATTATATTCCGGGAGATGGGTGGGGGATAATACTAGTGTTGGCGTGGGGAGTGTGGGGGCCGTGGGCTGTAATCCTGGGTCCTATAGCGATACGGGTCATCGTGACTTTTGTTATTGCAAATTATATTCCGGGAGGTGGGTGGGGTATAATAATAGTGTTGGCGGGGGGCGGGGGGGGGGGGGGGGGCGTGGGCTGTAATCCTGGGTCCTATAGCGATACGGGTCATCGTGACTTTTGTTATTGCAAATTATATTCCGGGAGGTTTGTGGGGGATAATACTAGTGTTGGCGTGGGGAGTGTGGGGGCCGTGGGGGCCGTGGGGGCCGTGGGCTGTAATCCTGGGTCCTATAGCGATACGGGTCATCGTGACTTTAGTTATTGCAAATTATATTCCGAAAGGTGGATGGGGATACTACTAGTGTTGGCGGGGGAGGATGGGGGGTGCGGGGGCTGTAATCATTGGTCCTATAGCGATACGGGTCATCCTGACTTTTATTATTGCAAATTATATTCCGGGAGGTTGGTGGGGGATAATAGTAGTGTTGGTGGGGAAGGGGAGTGGGGGGTGGGGGGGGGGGGGGCGCGGAATGTTATCCTGGGTCCTATAGCGATACGGGTCATCGTGACTTTTGTTATTGCAAATCCCGCTATTGTTGACATTTTGTATAAGTGTGTATCGCTGGTGTTTATAGTCCCGCTATTGTCTGAACTAGTGTTGATTGTCTGTATGAGTGTGTTTCATTGTGTTTATAGTCCCACTATTGTCTGGACTATTGTTGACAGTTTGTATGAGTGTGTCACCCTGGTGTGTATAGTCCCGCCATTGTCTGGACTATTGTTGACTGTTTGTATGAGAGTGTATCCGTGGTGTTTATAGTCCCGCTATTGTCTGGACTATTGTTGACTGTTTGTATGAGAGTGTATCCGTGGTGTTTATAGTCCCGCTATTGTCTGGACTGCTGTTGATAGTTTGTATGAGGATGTATCCCTGGTGTGTATAGTCCCGCTATTGTCTGGACTATTGTTGACAGTTTGAATGAGTGTGCATCCCTGATGTGTATATTCACGCTATTGTCTGGACTATTGTTGACTGTTTGTATGAGAGTGTCACCATGATGTGTATAGTCCCGCTATTGTCTGGACTATTGTTGACTGTTTGTTTTCGGGTATTTCAGCAAAAATGTCACTTTAAATTAGTGAAAATGCTTTTTTTTACAAAAAGAAATGAGAATTATTCACTGACCGCCATTATGTGAATTACCCCAGGCAGTATGACGGAAGACTACTTAAAACACACACACACACACACACTTTTATATCCAACATTAAAGGCACACATAGATCTTGAAGTGTTTATCAAGCATTAAAAGTATCGTATACATTTATTATTCCAGTATTATTTTGACTTTAAACCTGCTTGAATATATATAAATAAGATTTTGAGTTTACATCTTTTCTTCGTTATTCTAGGACCCGTTTATATTACACGTCTATCTACAGTCCCTGGTTATTCTACTATTGTTTTGAATATATTATTGGTGCGATGTAATCAACAAATACATTTGGTTTAAACTATTCTTATAATTAATATTAATGATTAAACAAATTCATGTTATGTAGAAGAACTATCGGGACACCGCGAGTTTTTTTTTTTAAATCAACATTGCTGTATGTTCGTTTAACGTGAAATAAGAATAGTCACTGAGCAAAGCTATGATAATAAAACATATATATATATTGAAATGTAAATGCGAAACTAGCGTAACTATATTATAATGAAGAATAAGTTACGCTCGTATCTCGTTCACCCGTCTTTATACTTCTCAAGGTAATCAAGGTCAACTGTAACTGTACTTTACCTAAGTGCATTGTATTTGTAAATGTTTCATTTCAATAGTTTAAACTATATGTAAAAGAGTATACATTATGATTTAGAAATATGTAATAGTTATGCGTTATTACAGTTTTCAAATGAGTCATAAATGTTAAAGGGACACACAGCAATTTAGATTTTTTAAAAGCTCGCGGCGACCTGTTATCTTTTTTACATAACTTGCATCTTTCACTCATAATATTAATTATAAGAATAGTATAAAGCAAATGTTATCTGTATATTACTAACTGTTAATTATATTGCTTCAATAATATATTTAAACCTATGGTGGAATAAGATAAAAACAAAGAAACTCAAACTTTTATTTTATTAATTTATGCAAGGGGGTTTAAAGTCGAAATAATACCGGATAAATATTTCAATGCTTGATAAACTCTCCAAGATTGACATGTGTCCTATTAAGATTGTACGTAAAAGAGTACACATTATAATTTAGAAATATTTATAAGTATGCGTTAGTACAATTTTCAAATGAGTCATACATGATAAAGGGACACAGAGCAATCATATCATTATTTTCATCTCGATTTGCTATTCCAGTTTCATTTTGAATTTAAACCTGATTGCATATATTTGATTGTTTGTTTGAATGATGTTTTACGTCATTTTTAGCCAGGTTTTTTAGAACAGAACAGAACATATACTTTATTGATTTGTACAGAGTATATCATCATTCAAATGAACATAAATAAATAAAGCTGTTAACGATCACGTGATAATAACACACACACACACACATACACACATACGAACGCACGCACGCACTCACTCATGCTAACACACAAAGCAAATATAAAGTAACACAATTTAGAATTAACATATTATCAGAACCCTGGCTAGGCCATATATGACGGTCGATTTGTTTCTGGTAGAGGCAGACCTGGGTAGAACCAGTACTGTATACCGCCCGCCATCCGTTAGAATATAATTGAATAAAAGGTAGTACAGAATTTGAAGTTTTCATATTTTCTTCGTCGCCCTACCATAGGTTTAAATGTGGTAATACAAAATTAACAATATGCAAAAACAATTTATTTAGAACTACGAAAACTAAAACTAATTAGTAATACTGGTTTGCAAATATACAAGTATAAATACTATTGGGACGAGAGAGAGAGAGAGAGAGAGAGATGGACGGACAGAGAAAGAGAGAGAGAGAGAGAGAGAGAGAACGAGAGAGAAAGAAACCTTAGGTATGGTTATTATCAATTATGTGTACTCTGATTAACAATATTTAATCATAGAATAATAATCGGCACTTCCTCACTTGACAAGTCCAGCTTCCAGTGGGATTCGAACCCGCAACGGTGACAGGCGAGAACGTTTTAGACGCAAACCCTTATTATCCCGGCCACTGTGCGATTGAAAAACGGTTAGCACTAACTCGGTCACTGTAATTAGGAATGATAATTGAATATAGGGCTCTGGTATAATGAAAATAAACTTTTAAACCGTCCGTGCGTATTTACACATGCTTATGAACTGTCCCTGGAGTAAATCCGTGATAAGTATAATTGTCCTCGTACATTATTATCATTGTGGATTTACGTTTTCGTCCAACTTGTATTATATTGAAAAAAACATGTTTACTTTGACGATTTCATTTCACCTTGTTATTATAATATTGACAATTCGGATTAAAATTTTGATATTCAATGTCTAGTTCTTGTTTGAACATCGAATTACATACCGTTTCAATTTTAATATGCTTACAATAAACTACTCATTGTAATGACATCCAACTGAAAAGAATTGCCGAAGTATGGTACATAATTGATGGATAAAACGCGGTCGTTGTATTATTATTTTTAATAAAATTGTAGCAATTAAATTTAAACACGCGATATTTGAGGTCAAGCAAAACTTCAAGTGGAATATAATATCAACTTCATTGTGTAACTTCCTAAGCTTTTTATATAAAAAAAATCCTAAATTTCGGTTGTATTTCCGATCGCAAAACAGATATCACCATTATAAACGAACCTTCGATTTTTAAACGCCTCAGTCGAAATTTAAAGTTAAAGATTAGAGGTCGTCGATGATATAAAATGGATTGTGTGGATTTAACATATTCCGGAATAAGCTTAATAAATGTGCAAACGAGATACGACACTTTCGGTTTATAAGCGATATCGGGAATTTCATAATCGATTAATTTCACCGTATTATTAAACAAATGATAAAATAAACCTTCCATTATCCAAAGGAATGCAAAGTGTAATACGCTGTTACTTTTGGTAGTTTAAGTGTAATACTGCTGATATTATACCGACATTAAAGGACACAAGAAACAGACGTTTTTTTAAAGAATGGAACGTTACTTGAACGTTAGAAGTATAAAAAAGAACAACATCGGAATGTTTCGGTGCAAAGAGGTTAGTGGAATAATGCAATTTAATCGTTCAAATTGATCTGAAGTGTTCAGAAAGGAATAATGCAATTTACTCGTACAGTTTTATCTGAAGTGTTCAGAAGGGATTTAACAGAAACCCGAAGTCAAATGTCATTGATTGAAATGTGTGTACCAAAGGTACACCAACCGCTTTACTTGAATAGAACCTTGGAGAGGAAAAACGACATATAGAACAAACTATACCTCGTGTGATTTAGTGGGACAATCATATAGAACCTACTGTACCTCGTATGTTTCACTGGGGCAATTCAGGGGAGTAGACACATATCCAACTTAAAAACATTCACAAGATTACGGATAACCATCCAAAAGATAAAACATATGCATCTGTATTAAAAGAACATTCACAGATAAAGTGTTAATTTATATGAACGACATTGAATAAGTTTACTTAAAATAACAAGGAAAGTTTTATACAAATTCTGAAATTTAAACATATTTAAAATGGAGATAAATCTGCCCCTATCTCCTCCTGTCAACAACAACATCCAAGGCAATCTCTACGACAAACTTGACGCCATTGCGTTTGAAAAGATCCGCGTGGCCAACTCTCAACTTGATGTTAGACTGTCTATACAAGAAAAGGTACTAGACAAGTATCGACGGGACGCGGAGCGAGTGCACGAGAACCAGTCTAAAAAACTGCGAAGTGAGTTTCGGAAAATTCAAATCAAGAAACCCGACTATGTTTACGATGATTCAGATATTGTTTTGACGAAAGAGAGACCTAAAGACGCTGGAAGGCAAAGGTCATTGAGTGAATCGAGCAACAATAGTCACTGTAGACGATATTACTCCCACCACTATCAAGTAAGAGACGAAACAAAAGCGTCTAATGAACATGAACAAAAGCAATCACCAACTGATTTCTTTAATTTGAAGTTTCGAATGTATTTTCTAAGCATGATGAATAATAATTTACATCAGAGAAACTTGGTTGAACACGATATATCGGACAATCGAGACATTAATGAAATACCAGCACATGCGCGATCAGAAACTGATATACAGCGAACAGAACATATTACAGTAAAGTCATGTGAGCATATAGACGATTGTGATGACGAGGTATTTAAAACGCTTGCAGATGCAGGCAAACCTAACAGTGATAAAGAATTATTGAACAATGATCAGTCACGTGACATAGACGCATGCTCAAAGAGTACCAAAGCAGCAAAGCGCGACAGAAGATCGAAGAGAAGGCCGAAGCTTTCCAGGAAGGATACTGGTGGTACAGTGAAATGTGAATCGGAAACTAACTTTGAAGTGAAGATGGAAGAATGGAAACGAACGAAACGGGCGTTCGATAAAATCTACGTAGGATTATTGTGATTGTAATGTTAAAATAAACGATAAAACCAAACACTGTGTTGACGTTTTGGAAGCAATTCTGGTGTGATGGTATCTGGAAATATGCAAAAGTTCTCTCTTCAATAACTATTTGGAGAAATTAATTCCAGGGGTCTAACACTTACATGTAGGCAAAGTTTCTTTTAAAGGGACACACAGCAATCTTGGAGTTTTTATCAAGCATTAAAATTAGCGTCTCACTTTATTAACCCAGCATCATTTTGACTTTGAACTATTTGACTACAATTTTGAGTTTTCAACTTTTCTTCGATATTCTTCAAGATTGCCTTGTGTCCCTTTAAGTTTTCAGAACAATGTGCAATTTGTGTTGAACTATGTGTTCGGTGTGGCCTTTATTTAGAAGGAATAACACTTTGGCGTACATGTATTACCCGGCTTGACCAGTTGGAATATAACAGTGAGCCACTGTTTCGAAAGCAGTAATGGTCAAAGTGTCATGGTGTCGATTTTCTATTTTAATAATCTGTTCACTGTGTTACACCCATGGCAATAATTCCGTTTACTTTACCACGAAGTTAGTATCATTATTGACAGGCGTGAGAAGCAGCATCTTTGTTCTATTATATTAACTCTGACCAAAGCGTCTGTGAACTCTGACGCATGCATCCTTGAACCAAAAAGCATTACTCAGCCAATTTTGAGAAATTTCTTTAATAGTAAAGTAAATGCTTTTATTTCCAATGGTGTACTTTTTTTATTTGCCTTTATATATTACATGTGAAAGAACATGTGAAAAAAAGCTGTACCTGGCCTGTTCATTTTTGTTTAGCGCCATATAACGTTTCGTGTGTTGGTGCACCGTAAAACCAAATTCAATAGATAAAGATTCAGGCAATAACAGTGAAATCTGTATTAAGAAACAAGATAATTCGTCTCTTAACCGTGACAGGTGACCTCTTAATGCATGTGCATTTTAAAACAATGCTTTTGGGAACTGAAATGGTGGTCCCTTAAACCAGGTGGTCTCTAAAACGATATGGTCTCCTGGGCAGTTTTAACTGTAATACTACTGAACTGTACGATCGGACACGATTCGTCGAATACACAGTTCACCGCAGTAGTTTTAACATTTAAAGGGAATGTAGAGATACAGCCAAACAATCCTTATTAATGAGAGTTCTGAAAAGCTTGGAAAAGGGTAAAGGAATGATCAAAAATCGGATGATAAACAATGAAGATATGACCATTTGAAGGTTGTTCGAAACGGATATGGAAGCCGCAGTTTTCAGAATTATGACATCATACTTGTTAATTACTATATGTGGAATATATATAGATAAATATGCTAATTTATTGATTTATAAGAATGAAAATCACACTTTAATACAAATAAGTCCACTAAAGTGTAATTTGGTATTATATGCCTAGTTAATGGGTTTGCATTCATTTTCAGAGGTTTTCTATATTAACCAATATGCCACATATGGTAATTTAGAACCATGACGTTATAGTTCTAAAAAAGGTGGCCCCTATATCCGTTTTAGAACAACCTTTAAATTATCACATCTTCTTTGTTTATCATCCGATTTTGATCATTCTTTCACTCTTTTCTAAGTTTTTCCGAACTCTCAATAAGAATTGTTTTGCTACATGTGTACATTCCTTTAAGATAAAATCGGAACTTTCTCGTACATTTCCGTTACGTATTTAAACTTGGCGTTATTACAGCTTGAATCCGACTTTTACCTATTACGGACATTGGCGAAAAGTGCCGATTCAGTGCATTACAGCGACACGTTTTGTGTCTGGGATGCAGAACAAAATAATTCTCTTCTTAGCATTATATATGTTGATAGTTTACATTATTTAAAATTTAAGAGTAAGTTTGGAAATTTTAGAAAAAACAACAAAATCTACCGTTCATTAAAATCGGTATAGTCAATGTTGTCTGTTTTGAAGCAGTACAGTAACTAGTAACTACTGTCTTGATATTCAACCGCCGTTTAATTAAAGTACTTCTGTTTTTTATATTCGTCCGCTGTGTAAGTACGCTAGATACTAAGTCTGGTGGAAAATATTAGGTACATTTATTCGGGTATAACTATTTATTCGGGTATAACTATTTATTCGGGTATAACTATTTATAACTTCTAACAATACATAACAGAGTAGTATCCACATTGAATGTTCTATTGATAGCCAAATATTTATAATACTTTATGAAAATAGTCCACTGGCCTAATTTATTTTAAGCGAAGTCGATATGTGTTTGAGTCTACATGAATATGTAAAAATTCTACATTCATAGTTAGTTATAGAATTAGGGTTAGGGTTGGGTGAAGTGAAACAGGTTTAAAAAATGTGATGACAATAAAGTAAGCTCATAACATCAAATTTGCTCCTTCCATGACCTTGAAAAGTGGCAAAATAAACTGAATGTAATCATTGCCAAAGAATGCCTACCAATGTATATGTTTACGGAGATTGTTAAGGCATTTAGGTAGAGAGTACGTACTTGCAACATCATTATATAAACATATTTGTGTTGTGTATTCTATGTCAAGTACTATATAATTATGTAGGTTATTTACAAAATTATTATATATAGTTATATTTACACAAATACAATTTTGACGAATACAATTATAATGTTTTATAAACCATATTTGCCTCCGTTATCTGTTTTGTTTAGTATGCAGGAGGTAGCGGGGCTTAATATCCCCCTCCCCACCGTCATGTTGACAACATGTTGAAACTTAATGGTCTCTTAAACGATATGGTGTTCAGTTCAGGTATTTTTTGCTTCATAACTTTCTTAATGTTTAAACGAATTGCAAAGTGTGCTCCTTCGTTCGACGCAAAAGTTAATTTGATTCATCCAGTACTTTTTGAGATTAGCCCTCCAAAGGTCTTGACAATCATTTGTTTGTTTGTTTGTATTGTGTTTTGTGTCATTTTCAACACATATAAGGTTATATATGACGGCCGATTGTGTGTCGTGGAGGCTGACCACCCACTTTTCCTGGGTAGAACCAGTACCGTACACCTCCCGTCATTTGTCTTGACAATGAAAGAAAGCATTTGACGACCGTGTACGTCTGGAGAGGGCTAATCTCAGAAAGTACCAGAGGATTCGAATCCACTTTAACCTCAGAGAAAATAAGTCACTTTATATGGGTATGAGCAATCGAGAGCTTTGATGTTTGTTATTTTGGCGTGAAGCGAAACGAAAATGTACGTGGTTCGGCCACCGTGATACAACAGTAATACAGTTACGTCATTACAGCTTATAATTCAGTAGGAACGCCATGGACCTATAACATATCAGTTCTGTTCGCATTTTAACTCCGCGAACATGGACTATTTCTTTGTATTTTACGGACTATTTTACGAATTTTCAATTAAAACAGACGCCATTTTTTTACACCCGAAATTGGGCGCGCTACCTCGGCGAGCACTACGGGTACCTATGGAGTCTAACAACACGCGTACAGTGTTTCATACCGTAGATTATGTAAAAACTAATACCTTACCGGACGAAATAACGTCTAATTATGTGTCAACACGATGCGGTGTTGGTGACTGACAGGTCACCGTGACATAACTTGACACGTGAAATTGACATGTTGGTCAAATTGGATTTGGGATTACTGTCTGCTGCTAGAGGTCCTTGATCAAGGTATTTGTTTTATCATTAAAATGTGTTTGTTAATAAACAGTACACACCACTTTTAGATCGTACATATTTAGACATAAGCCAAATATAGTGCCTAAAAAAGTGGCGTATACTGTATAATAGAAAGTTTATATTTTTCGTGTACTCCGATCTTTAAAGTAACTGGATGTACTGTAAACTGTAGAACGTTTCGTGGAATAAAACAATTACTAGTAGAAATGCTATCAATGTCCCCCGCACCCCCGCCCACCCAAGGTTGATATGGGGAGGATGGGGGTGGGTAGATGGAGCTTGAATACCGAAAACAAGGAGGGGGTAAGGAAACTAGAAACCCCCTCCACCCCCACCCCTCAGATTCATGAATGTAAATTGTTAGCGTTGTCTCTTTATCGTTATGTGATCCCCATTGTATCGCACATTCGTGAATACATACTCGATACAACTACCATCGAAATAATGTAAACAGCCATTGACATGTCAGATTAATATTTATGTACAGTAACATAGATCTACATACACATATGTGTACATATATATCCATGACAGTTAGTAGAGTTTTGAGTTTTCCTTTATAAATATGTTACATTATGTATAACAAAGGATAAAATCTGTCTGTTTGATCATTGACATTGGATTGATGTTGTTTTTCAGAGACGCCTCAAATGTGAATCGTGCCCTTGAGCAATTCTAAGTGAATTGATACTGACGACTTCAGAATGTCAAGCCGAGTTAAATGCCATTGGATCATTTTGAGGTGGGAGCCCTTTTAAAAAATGTTTACACTTGTGTAGTTCTTTAAATGGAGCTTGTGTTATGCTTGCACGGTGCTGTTCAAAGTTACAGTAAAAAATGTTTTCGGTGATAATGCAGCGTGATTGTCAAATGAGCTCGTGTAAACTACATGTACTGGATACATGCGAAAACAAGTTGTGTTAAAGGGACACTAGGCAATCTTCTTTTTTTTTAAACTTCTGGAGTTTCGGTCAATTTTTCTGCATAATTTGCATTAGGGATCATTAATAGTATTTATTAGAATAGTTCAGAACTGTTGATAACAGTGCAACTATAATATAGTTAAGTATTTGATAGAATAACGAAGACAAAATGAAACACTTTTATTTAATTTTTAATGCAAGCAGGTTTAAATTTAAAATGTTACCAGGTTAACAAATGGAGATGCTAATGTAAATGCTTGATAAATACTTCAAGAGTGCCGTGTGTCCCTTTAACATTAACTAATTACAATATTATTATGGTCTATGTGATGGGTCCCCAATTTATTAAAGGGACACAGAGCAAATTTTCAATCTTGTGTCTGTTTTACACATTTTCACATCAGAACAGACCACACATCTACAAAAGTGTCTTCTCAACTGCCCTATTTAATCGTGTTTTATTACTAAAACTAGCGGCATCACCAGATTTTGAGACAGAAAATAAATAGTTATATATTAATGTTTTCTCCCCATGTAAAATGACCTTACTAAGTCATTAAAGTAAAATATTCTATCAACAAAACGTGTAAAATTTAACAATTTTAGATTTTTGGCAAGAGTTGTATTTTATTCCCCTTCTAGTAAAAATGGCTTATAGAGCATTGTACCCTCTGTCAGATTTAACTTTCCTTTGATAGATTCTTGCTGTAGTAATGTTGGGTGAAAAATACATTAAAATTGTTCTGTAATCATGTCAGGTCAATCATATACTCGTATGATACACAATATAATATGTATTGACCCTTTATTTGATGTGCCATTTACTCAGTTTTGGTCAAGGGACGTTTATAGCATATCGGCTTTGAATCCAGTGAACACGGATTCAAGTCTTACTGGCGCTACTGGTTTACTTCGATGTATCCTGCTAGCCCATTGTGTCAAACTGTCCCATTCCCCTTAACATGCCCTAGCTCCCCCTAGCAACACCTGATTCAAATTGAATACTGTACGCGACTTATTTTTACTTTTTATTTTCTTTCAGGCTGCACGTCATGTGGAAGAAGACTCCATGTACACCACTGGCCAGAGTCAATGCTGAAGTTTATGTTCGCTTAATTATTTGCTTAATAAAGTATACATATGAACTAAAATATTGTCTTTATAAACATGATAAATATGTCTTCCACCACAAAGTGGTAGGTGAGACAGATTATATTTGGCTTTTCCGTTCGTCCGTCACAAATCTTGTCTGCGCTATTTGTTGGATTTTTACGAAACTTTGTAAGAAGCATCAGTATGTGCATATCAAATATTGAAGGTCAAGGGCGCCGTGACCCAATAATGATCATGAAAACCCTTGTCTGCACTGTGCACTTCCCCAGAAGCAAATCTCATAAAAATTCATGGTTTGAGTGCATTTGGTGAGAGAATGATGCTTTTTGATTTTGATGTCATTAGGTCAAAGATCATTGTCACCGTAACATGATAATGTAAAATGTTGTAAACTGTAAGTCAAATATCATGAACTTAATGGATGGATTGCTTCTGGCGAGAGGGTGATCCTTTTGATTGTGAGTGGGTCAACGGTCAAGGTCACAGACCGGATAATGTCCGTAATGAAACTCTTTTTTACTTTCTCTAAAGCTAATTTCATAAAACGTCATACTTTGCCTTTGGTGAATAATCCCTGTTTATTTTGAAGTCAGTAGTTGAAAGGTCCGTTACCATGACCGGAAAATGAAAAGTCTTGTGCACGCAGTGTTTCCTTTTACTTAAAGCAAATTTCATAAAACTTCATTGGTGGACAGTGGAAAGAGGATGATCCGTTTGATTTTTAGGTCAAAAGTCAAGTTCCTGCTGACATCCATTATCAAACATTTATAAACAAGGATAAGCATATGGTACAACACACATGTTATAATATAACTATATATGCCCTATAAAGATAACAGACCCGCACTTTTCGGATTCACGCGTACAGTGTTTCACAACACCACAAACCATTGACACAATTTCATGTCCACATATTTATGTTATGCAATCTTCGAGTTTACACAAAATCATGCTTGTTACTGACAGTAGCATGTCTGTTACTCGTCAGTCATTTACTCGAGTCGCCCCCTCAGTTTCAAACGAACAGTTAAAAGAATATACTTCTTTCTGCCTGTTAAACTTATATTAGTTTATCGCTTTTTCTGATTTCGAAAATTAACTCTGACATTAACCCAAAGCATGTAGTATAGATCAAAAATTTAGTGTAAAATACATAGACACATACATTTTAAATATATGTGTTTACATAACAAAATTATTTAATTGTTTCTGTAGCCGGTGGTCTTTTTAAATGAATATGAATGTTGCCGTCTTGGGTCGGAAGGCCCTGTTACTTAATTATTACTTGTCTCCGTTTATTGAAATTCAACATATATACAGAGGAGAGATGTATCTGTATGATTTTGTTTTTATTCTCTCTTCTAAAATGACGAAATAAATCGATTTAAATAAAAGGCGCATTCTCAGCAATACACAACGTACTGTGTGCGTTGGTGGGGAAGCCGACGGGGTAATGGAGGGATACAGTCATACTACCGTAATGTTGCTCTCATAAATACTGTGAACATACTACATCAATAATATAACAACTACTGAACAATGCTGAAATCGATTTATCTTTATAAATGAATTCATAATTCCACAATTTTATTCCGTGCGAACATCGATTTGGAACGTGGAATCGGCGTATTTAAGCGATTACGGTGGGGGTGGGTGGGGGGGGGGGGGGGGGGGGGGGGGAAGAACTTGCCTCCGGTATTTTTTATATTTTACATATCTACAGAGGAAAAATGTATTAACGCGTACATGCTTTTTTCTGTTCTAAAATGATGAAATAAATCGAATTTGATTAAAACTGCGCATTCGCAGCTATATACAACTTAATCAATACGGTATAGAGGGTGGTGGGGGTGGCATGAAGGGCGGGGTTGCAGGGATACTACCGTAATGGTGTCCTTGAAAAAAACTGCGAACATTCTACTCTAATAATTCATTAAATACAGAACAATGTTGAAATCAATATATCTCTTAAAAAGGATTTCACAATTTCATGGTTTTATATCCCGCGTGTACATTAACTTCGAAAGGCGATTGTTGTTCATATTTTAGCGAACACTGTATACTTGGTTTATTTTGGGGGAAAAAAAGTACTTTTTTCTGATTGACTTTAAATTTTGGTTTTTAATAGTAGACATGTCAATGAACACTTTCAAGAAAAAAAATTCATTCTCGTTGTTAAAACTTCATTTTTTTGCAATTTTTTCTGATTCAGAAAATTAGCACTGCAATATATATTTTCACCATCCTCATTTCCTTTCCCGACGTACCGTTGCAATTTGGTCTGTTAAAACCTATTCCGAGCACTCCGGCATAAACCAAAAGCATGTATAGATCAGAAATTTAATCTGGAATGCATGGATACATACATTTGAAATATATGTATTGAAATAATGGAATTATATCATTTTTTGTGTACCCAGTCGCGTCTGTAAATGTATATGCGATATGCCGTCTTTGAGTCCGTGGGTCATGTTAGTTAATTTTGGGAAAAAAAAAGTACTTGTCTCCGATTTCATTAAAATTTTGCATTTGGACAGAGGAAAGATTTATCTATGCGTACATGCATTTGTTTTTATTCTCGCTTCTAAAATGACGAAATAAATCGATTTTGATTTAAAAGCGCATTTTTGGCAATTTAAACCTAAATACAACCTAAATTCATCCCTTTGAAAAATACCTTTAGGCCTTTTTTTTTTTTAATAACTTGGTTTACGGATCCGCCGAGTTTAATTTTCCCGTTTTGGAAAAAAAATAAAATCGTACTTTTCCCTTTTTTTTTTTTTTTTCTTTTTTTTTTTTTTTAAATATATTTTTTTTTTTTACCCACTCGTGTCAAGGACATGCTCGGTTATCTAAAGTATGCTATTAAACATGGATTTCGATAGGGATCTACGAAAAGTGATGTTCGATTTTTTATTCTCTCCCCCTTTTTGACTTAAAACGTCAACATTTTTCTTGTAATTTTTTCTCTCAATTACCCCAGAGTAATTTTATTTTTATTTTTATTTCAACCTCCTGACGTAATTTTTTCAGAAAAAATCCGTAAACCAAGTTATAAAAAAAAAAGGCCTTAACTATTAATGGGAATTACGCAAAGTGTACACCAATTATGTTCAACCAATGTAGTTTGTGAATATTATTACTTTAACAACGATCTTCGATTGTTTTTTGTCATAATCACAGTTTATAAATAAGAGGTGAATAAATCTGACCAGTGACAATTTTCCCAATAATGTCATTTTGTTATCGATTTTATCACGTGACCTTGTTTGATAAATATTCCTACGCCATAGGGCTGGCGTTCCTACTGATTAAGACGGCATTTTAAAATTATTAATTTCTCAGAAATTGTACTAGGCTATACTATACAATGCACTATTAAAGAAATTAACCTGCCAAATAACGGCAAAGTTACGTTACAACACCGTTTATCAAAACTTTATCCAGGTGTTCTAGTCATATAATAATGTACCTGTGCTGATCAAAAGTATAGGATTTTTCACGGGATCTTCAAATATTCGTGTTTGAATATGCGTAAAATGAATTCTTAATTTATGAGTTGGTAACTCTTAATTCAACGCTCAATATTTTGAGTTTGGCCTGGCTGGTTAAAGCCGTTTGTATTATGAGTTTGGCTTCTCAAAATATATGTTATATAATGTCATATACTTCGTCGCCAGTAGGTTAGAAACGTTGTACATAGGTCGTAAAATGTGGCTGTTGTTGGCGGGATAGCTACTTGCATGATCGAAAGAAATTTCCATCAAGGTTAACTGCTTAATAACCTGATATAAGCGAGACACTTTCGTTTGAGACTCTCCCATCTAAGAATGACAGCGGTCCTCCAGTGGTACAAATTAACAAAGAATACCGCTCTTACAATCTGTTAAAGGAGAAGGTGTCCTATGACTGATTTGATTATGTATACATACGTGTTTGTATTCCTTTACTTCTGTAATGTTATCATAATATGCAGTGTTTGCATAGTGATTGTTTTGATTTTTCACTTGTCGGTTGGATGTTATTGCACGGACTGACTGCATATTGTGAAGTATGGACCATACATCGCCTTAAGTGTACTTATTGCATATTTCAATCATCTCGTCTTATCCTTTCTTCGTAAGAGACGGAAGAACAATCTCGTCTGCCTGCGTTGAGTGTGCCTGCGTTGGTGCACTCAACGCAAAATAGTATAATGTAAATCCATAGTCACGTGAGCCTAAGAGAGTTATTAGTTTATATACATTTACCGTGTAAAATCAAAGGCATGAAGGCCCTTATGTGGAAACTCGTATATTGAAATGTATTTCCGGAGTATTTCTATTTAATATACAGTGTTAGTGAGCATGTTCAAAATGTCCAATATAGCGATCTTGGATATGTCCAATATCGTGTTCTTGAATATGTCCAATTTCGTGTCCTTGAACATGTCCAATATCGTGTTCTTGGAATAGTTAGCTATCTTGAACATGTTCAGTATTTCCAATAACTGAACAAAATGAATTTAGCACATACATAACATGCATCGTCAGTTCCTTAAAAGAGATATTAAGTCATGTATATTAGAGGTCAATGATAAAGTGACATAGTTATGACAATTAATAGTGCTACAAAGACATGTGTAAACAATGTCTGTTACAAAATAAAGCAAATATGTTGGGAACAAACGTTTATAGGTTATCGAAAATCGTCCTCATTTCAATGAAAAGGAAGTTGTTTTTTCAGAATTATATTAATAATATGTGAACACATTTTAGTGGTTTATAATGACAGAATGGGTAATTATTGTCAACGCCAAAAATTACAATTGTTCAAATCAATACATTTTATAACGAAATAAGTTGTTTTTATTATAAAATGGAGGTAATTCTGATACTTCGTTTACAAATAATAAAATTTACACACTTTTTTGAAAAACATTTTCTTACCTAGCATTTCC
>JAWPHD010009658.1:0-101407 GCA_037043455.1 Cyrtodaria siliqua | reverse complement strand
GAGTCTGTAGGTATATCAAATCTATTCGGAAAGACGACAGCGGAGTTACCCTCATTAACGAACAAGAAATCATGCATGCTGACCCAAAATATAAGGCTGACATATTGAACAGGCAGTAGTATGAGTCAGTCTTCACACATGAGGACAAGGGAACTATCCACCAATGTTATCGTACTTTGAATTAGTGCCGCTTTCGATATTCTTAAATGGAATGTAACGACACAGCCAAACAGCTCTATTATTGAGAGTTCTGAAATATTTTGGAAAAGGTGAAAGAATTATCAAAATCCGATGATAAACAAAAAAGAAATGACCATTTAAAGGTTATTCTAAAATAAATATGGGAGCCGTCATTTTTAGAACTATGACATCATAGTTCCATATTACCATATATGGAATATTGATAAATATTTAAAACGAATAAAATCACTGCAAATGAATGCCACTGCAAATGAATGCATTTTTTACTGGTCATGCAAAGCATTATTGCCATTAAGTATTACATATGCTGTCGTTTTTTCCCTATATATCAGTATTTTTTTATATTTATAAATATTCCATATATGGTAATTTAGAACCGTGATGTCATCGCTCTCAAAATGACCGCTTCCATATCCGTTTCAACAGAAACTTCAAATGATCATATTTTCTTTGTTTATCATCCGATTTTGATAATTCTTTAGAACTCTCAATAATAAAGATGGTTTGGCTGTGTCGCTACATTCCCTTTAATTGTAAAACATTCCAACTACAATTATTTTACGTCATGTTTACTAGCATTACCACCACAAATGCGTGTATTAAGGAAATTCACGAAATATTTAATGTTAACGCTGCATTTCAGTTAACGATATTCAACATAAAACAAAGATGCTCATGTATATACGAATATAAAAAAGCATAGAAAGCCACAAAACAATTTCTCAGCGACTTAGCAAAAGACAGAGAAGGGTCCCGGTTGTTTTTTGGGGTCACCAGGTGAAAGGTCAAGGTCACCAGTAACTCCCGGAGTATAATACGTATAGTCGGGCAGATTGGTGAAAAAAGTGTGCATTATTTGACAAAAGCACCAAACTTTGCACATAGCTATACAATACCATACTGAAAAAATCTGCCTACGGACCCACGCCAGATTTTTCAAAATGGCCGCCAAATACGTAATAAATAATCAGTTGCACTTATATGTACCAGGTTTTAACAACATATATTATGACAAATCGCAACATAATAGACAAAGGGTCGTGAAAAACAATCTGGGTATATGTTAAGTTCAAAATGGCCGCCAAAACATGTTGACAATAGTAAAAGGTGTAATTCGTTTAATAGTTGTTTGTAAGAAAGTAATTAATATGTTAAATTTGTTCATTCAGTTTTCTTGGCATAGTATTTGTTTGTTAATACTGCAATACAGGGTTACTAAGAGGCACCTTATGCTTAACGTGTTAATGTATTAACACGTTTAAGGTATTAACACGTTTAAATCAAATTTCACTTCGGATTGGCGCCATATAACCTTTTATGTGTTGGGGCGAATTCGGATTGACTCTATGTTTTCTCCAGCCTTTGGAATTTCTGAAGGGTACTAAACTAATGTTCTTATCAGAAACTGTCGGTTGATTATAAAATGTATTTATCAAACCCTAAAATACATTGACTTGGTAAACCTTATTTACAAGACAACACAAGTAAACAAAACCTAAACGCATTTGAAGTCATTTGATGCTAACGGGTTAACTGCGTCTAAATTATATAGTTGCCGAGCAGAAACAATGAAATTGACCTGAAACACAGTGTGAAGATCATAATGGCATTTTGCATTGAAGCATTCGTATTTAAAATGGAGGCACTTAAAACAGTCTGAGACTTGTTTGAAGACTATAGATGGACCAGTGCCCTTGTGGCAATTATGACACTGCAGATTCCTTTCTGAAATAAACACATGCCTCAGGGAATGCTCATCACGTATTACCATACTTATGATAAATATTGGAAGTGTGAGCAAGGCATGCCTTAGACCACTGAGTATTGCACATGACGATCATAAAGAAAAACCAAAAGTTCTCAATTGCAGTACTGTTCAGTTACACTTTAAATATTGGAATTAGTCATCTCCGTGTGTGAGATAAACTTCATTAGTGTTGTTGTCTCATCAATACCCAATGAACTAGCTCACAAGCAGAAAAATAAGATTGTGAAAGAAGATGAATTGAATTGGGTTTTAAGGCGCACCAACACATGAAAGGTTATATGACGCCTAACAGGAATGAACATGCCAGGCTCATCCTCCATGTACATCGAGATAAATATGGAGAATGTGCCTAGAACATTTACACCTGCAGAACTGCAGAGTTGCTGCAAATTCTATTCTAGATACTCCGTTTACGCTGGAGCCACATTTATTGTTTTTCTGCCACGGCTCTAGTGATTTGGGGTGTTCTATGGTGTTACTGATCCATTTTAGCTGATTTTCGAATTGTCCAAGCTTTTATTGGTATTAACAATCTGTGCAAGTTTGGTAAAGATCAAAAAATAAATGAAGGTGCTAGAGCGTTCACAAGGCAGAAAATAGCTATTTTTTGAAAAATCAAGGCCATAACTCCGGTATTACAGATCCGATTTGGCAGGTTTTCGAACTTTTCTGAGATTTCATAGATATTAACAATCTATGCAAGTTTGGTAAAGATCAAATAATAAATGAAGGTGCTAGAGTGTTCACATTGCTTAATATGGCATTTTTCAGCAAAACAAGGGCCATAACTCCGGTAAAATTAATCCGATCTGGCTGGTTTTCGAACTTGCCCGAGCTTTTATTGATATAAAGAAACTGGCAAAGTTTCGTAAAGATTTGATTAATAATGAAGGCCCTAGAGTGTTCACAAGGCAAAAGTTAACGGACGACGGCTCGCCATCCAATAAGCTCTGCTGGCCTTTGGCCAGTAGAGCTAATGATAAAAATAGTCCTATAGAAATCACAGAACCCAAACGCGATGAAACCTTAGCTCCGCACTGCACCGCAAACAAAGAGCAAATTAAATATTAAATGAAAAGGACAATACACAACACAACGATAGGTGAAGGCAGGGTTACCGACTAGGCAATAAAGCCCACTGGTTAGCTTAAATCGATTGTAAAAGAAGTCTGCGACAACAGATGCATATAGGGACACCAACAATTGTCTATAAACAGTAGTTCTATACCTGACGAAAATAGTTTCTAATAGGAATGTAAGTGCTTCACAAACGTTTTGGCCATCACATAATATAACTATCCAAACGGCCGTCAGTAAACAAACAACGATGTATTATTGTTAAAGGCCAAAAGTGTAGTTTTTTCTCTAACAAAAATATTTTGAATTAGAGTAATAAGCTTGTCTTTAATAAGACTGTGGTAAAGTTATATTATATAGTGTGGAAAATTCATAAGTACTTATACATGTAGTTGATTCTTAATTTATTGCAAATTTTATCCAGAACATCTTAATTTTTATAGACCAAAACTAATGATTCCCAATGTTTCATAGGCTTTAGCACAATCACGTTTAACGTGATCTTTAACGGCAAAAAGACAAAAGTCAAAAGATTGGAGATGTTTGTAGTGGTGCAGGCACTAGAATTAAACATAAAACCTGCTTTATGTTGTTGTTTGTGTAATTTGGGAATCCAGTAATAGTTGGAAGTTTCTTTTGCTTTTCGTCTACTCCAGCCTTGAAAGCAATGCACTGAGTAATATGCGTGCAAATACGATCATTCTCACTAGATTGAACTGGAGTAAACGAATTTTTTTTTCCGAATTGACAGTTCCATAGATAAAAAACACATTGATGCAATGAAGGCGTCAAAAAATGATAACATTATTAGCTGCTTTAAAATTTAAAATTGAAATATTGCAGGAAGTGAATGACTATGACAGTTCGTGCCATGAAAATGTGAAAAACATACGTTGAAACAACCACGTAAACGCACGGCCCTCAAGAAACTGTATCAACTGCTGTAACTGATCATGAAAAGCGTATTTTATTCTCTGCTAATTGATGGGTAGGCTTCAGAACCGTTTGTGTGTAAACCATACATTTTAAAATAAGTCGGAGAAGTACAACCAAATTTAAAGCTTAACAATTACCTGAGGTGACTTAATATGTTTTAATATGTTTTAATATATTGAACAGAGTAGGTATCACTTTCTTGAAAGAATGTGTTACCTCATTTATGAAAAAATGCTAAAAGCACAAGATAATATCAAATTCATGGAATTGGAGTATGTATGAAAGATATATTAAATGGAAGCCTGAAAAAATGTATACACAAAAAGCAGTGACTTTATCAGAGATAAAAGAAGTGATTGATTCAAATACCATCAGGTCAACAGGAGAGTAATGGTTTATTAATTCTTCCAAAAATAATTTCGGGGAACATTTGCACACGTTTTGGGGGAACAATGGCACATATTTAATACTATTATGGAATATTGGATAAATACATTTGGGGAACAAAGCAAAACATGTAAGGGGACCAAGGGAACATTGTGTCATATGTTCAAGGAGAGAACGACAATAGACTTGGGAAACAAAAGTGATTGAGTAATGGAATACTTGTTTTACTATGATAGTAGATATAAACGTCGAACAGGAAACATAGCATTCGAGGACCACAGTCAACCAAAAACACGCATTGATCCTTACTAATTATAATGTGTACATAATATCTGTATGAACATTACGAAATAAACATTGCTTAAACCAAAGCGAGTCTGTAGGTATATCAAATCTATTCGGAAAGACGACAGCGGAGTTACCCTCATTAACGAACAAGAAATCATGCATGCTGACCCAAAATATAAGGCTGACATATTGAACAGGCAGTAGTATGAGTCGGTCTTCACACATGAGGACAAGGGAACTATCCACCAATACAGCAGGTCGAACATTTCCTTCCATGCCAGAGATCTCAGTCAACAAGAACGGGGTACTCAAACTCCTTCAAATGATCAAAGTATATATAAAAACGGAAACGGAAAAGTAGCATTCAAGGACGACAGTCAACCACAAACACACAGAGACAAAGAACAACTTTAAAGATAATACAAGGCCAAATAAGGGTTGACATTAGGGCTACCGCTTTGGAACGGTCAGTGGCAAAAAATGACGCTGTGGTGGGGGGGGGGGGGGGGGGGGGGGGGGGGGGTGGAGGTCTGTAATAAAACAGGACTGTAAATAAAGAAATCCCCGCCATGAACTATTGTCTAACCAACAAGGCTGCATTAATAGGCAATATAAGTAAAACTCAAAGATGTTCGTGTATATATAAATACAAAGAAACAATATCCTGGAAAGCCATAAAGAAGGTACTCAATTAAGAGCACTTGGCAGAAACCAGAGCAACAAGAGAACAAAACATTAAGGGTACGACAAGACAAGATTGCAGACAAACATCAAACACCACCGTCCTTTTGGGCTTTAGCTAGACGTCATCATAGGGTCCATAGCCTGTCCGGTCATCGCACAATTAAAGAGGAAAGCATAGTGGCGAACTGTAAATGAGTCCACCACCAAGCATACAGTGCATTGCAAAATGATAGGGTCATAACCTCTTTTGCTAAACCTTTTAACAAGTTTAACAAAGATAGTATGAAAGTGATCATGACCAAGGATCTAACGAAGTTTGTAAATCACGTCACCATAGAAGTCATGTTGCGATAGTCCTTGTCGCGGAAGAGTTCTTAAATTACGTTTATATTTGGAAAGAAGATCAGGGTTACGATAATACAATTTTGCAAAGGTTTTATGAAGTTTATGGTAACGGTAACCCTGATTGAAGAGCTTTTTAGTTATACAAAGATTACGAATATTAAAGTCCTCAACTCGAGTACAAGCTCTTGAAAAACGAATAAGTTGAGACACATACACCCCATAAGAAGTTGCTCGTCTTTTTTATCCGTGTACAATAAACCAATCCTGCTATCGTAGCAGCCCCCGGGTGTTAGACCCGACCAATGCTGCTTCGGACTATCATTGTCTGCCATTCCTAAAATCTTTTTTCTAACCTTCCTATTTTTCCAATACTTGTTTTCTTTCCTACCAGCTCAGTAACGTTATGGTCAATGTGACAGACGTTATATTTAGCTATTAATTTAGATATAGAAGGAAAAGAAAATGTATGCTTGTTTGGAATGTAGGACATTAGCCCCTAGGACAATAGCCCATAAGCTCAAATTTGCATAAGCGGACAATAGCCCCTTTACACTAGGACAAAAGCCCCTTCTTGATATTGCACATGCGGACAAAACCCCTTCAGCATAGGACATTAGCCCCTTAATAATGTTTTTTTGAAAGCATGAATCTGTATATGGTGTTAACATTTTATTTGCATAAATGTGTTTTACAACATTACATTAATAAAAATAAAAAGCATCTGGGAATTAATAAAGATATAAATTCCAGGAATTCATATCTTTATGAAATTATATCTTTATGAAATACTTGTTAAAGTAGTTGTGTTAAGGCATTGTTCATGCAAAATGTCAATCCAAAATTCTATCTATTTTACATATTTATATTAATTAAGTTTTGAACAATTCCTAATTACTTACAATTTCTAGGGAAGGGGATATTGTCCTCCTTCACAAAACCATGAAGGCTATTGTCCTAGAGTGAAGGGGATAATGTCCCAGTGCGAAAGGGCTTTAGTCCGCATATGCAAAATAATTAAGGGGCTATTGTCCGCATGTGCAATATCATGAAGGGTCTTTTATCCGCCTATACACATTTGAGCTTAGGGGCTATTGTCCTAGGGGCTATTGTTTGAATGTCGGCAGAAAAACCTGGTAATCGAGTAATGACAACTGGAACAAGTTCTCTCCCAACAAAACATACGAGTAAGAATTAACTGCAATACCGATTTGTTTAAATCTCGCGTGATCTCACATATGAAAACAATTGGCGGCTTTTACGAAGTTTGTTGGCAGACTGAAACCAGTGTGTAAATCACACTAGGTACACGAACAGACATGAGTTCAAATGGTAAAACGATGAGAAGTTCATCTTTAATTTCCAGATACTTAAAATAGCAAATAATATGAGAAATTTAAGTACAAAACGCTTTATACTTACGCTGATGGTGTCATTGATGGTCATTGACATTGTAATATTAATAATATCGGGTACAGTGCTTTGGGGGGTATAGAATCAATTGGGTTAAACGTCTCATTTTAAAATGAAAGGAAAATGTTTATTTAATTTCTGATTTAGATTTACCTTTTAAGTTGTATGATAGCAAAATTTCTAAAATTATTGTCTGAAGCTGTGATTTTTTAGTAGGCGTTTTTGCACCAATATTTACATAATTTCATTTCATCCTTAAAAGTGCCAAAATTCAACAAGTTACATTAATTGATGATTGCATTTTGACTTTTGTTAAAACAGTAAATATTTATTTATGAGTTTATTGTGACCGTATGAATTTTTCGTTTCAAAAACACACTTCATTCATTTAGTATAGAATCATTTTTTCTGAGAGGTGTTGCACGTAGTGATATATTTTGCATGGAAAAATGTTCCAAATAATTTCACCGTTGAGTAAATGAATGCTTATATTATATATCTTCAAGTCTGCAAAGTTTTAAAATAATCTAAAATATATGAGCTGAGAAAACTGAAATTAAACAGGAAATGATTCTTTACTACCAATGATTCTATACACCCCAAAGCACTGTACTACATTACAGTAAGATTCCCGGTGTACATTTATGTATACAGAAACGTACCCGAAATTCTTTGAATTCAAGAACGGCCCCCAAATATACAGAAACGTACCCGGACAAATAAGATCTCATTGGCGGAATTGAAACGATTTAGAACAAAATAAAACAACTACAGTGCTTGCAGTAGGAGCAGATTATCAGTTTATGTTTACATAATTTTCATTTAGGCCAAATAAAATTATACCTGTGTTTACTGTAACATTGCTGAAAAAAATCGGGTAGGTAGGCATTTTATTTTATTTTTTTATTTTAATTTTTGGCGAAGTTAACTTAAGGTGGCGATGAGCTTTGATGAATGGGAAAATGTGGTATTTTAAAACTACAATAGATAACAAATGAATTGTGTATGTGTTATTGTTTCCCAAAAGGCATGGCAACAACTGGCTCTTTTCCCAATCACTTGCAATTATTGCAAAGGGGTAAAACCCGTTTAATTTTATTTTTCGCAAGTCCGGAAGAGGGTCAGTTCCAACAGCAGGACAATGAGCACATGAGTCGGCCTTGATCGCGTGAAAATAATTATTTAAATTTTTATTATTTTTTATTTTTCATTTTTTTCATTTTTTTTTTATTTTCAATAAAAAAATAATTAGTCGGGGGTGTTTTCAGCGGGTCGGTCGGGTTACAGTAAACTCAGGTATAATCTTATTTGGCCTTATTACAAGTTTGGGAGAAAAAGTGGGATATGGAATTCAACCCTGACAAAAGTCATGCACATCACAAGGTCCAGAAACCCTATTCCAACCAAATACTCTCTCCATGGTCAAACCCATGATTCATGAAAGCGTTGATCACGCGAAATATCTCGGTGTCACGTTTCCTCAAATATGAGTTTCAACCACCACATTGATAAAGTCTCTACCATGGCTAATAAAACTCTAGGCTTTCTGAAAAGAAATATAAAGGTCAAACATCAAGGCGTACTCGAAACAACCTATAAAACCTTAGTAAGACCCTAGCTGGAGTTCGCCTCAACGGTCTGGAGCCCATACATACAGACTAACATAAACAAGCTCGAGATAGTCCAACGAAGCGCCGCTCGCTGGACACTAAACAATTTCTCTCCCTTTGATAGTGTTGCTGAAATGCAAAAATCACTAGGTTGGAGAGCCCTCAAGCAGAGACGAGCTGATACCAGGCTAATCATGTTTTTCAAAGTCTACCACAGCTTAGTTGTAGTTAAAGTCACATCATACATCAAGCAACCCTTCACACCGTGTAGCACCTTTCAAGAAAAGTGATCTGTTACTGCCTGAAGGATGTGAGTTTTTTAAATGAAAAAACAATACAGTTAAAATGAAATAAAAAATGAACAGATGTTTTTTTAATATACTTTGGTGTAAAATGCTTAGACCTGATCATGAAAAGATCCATGATTTGGAGTTTTAAACTTTTAGGGACATTGATTCTGTAAAACAGGCAAAATGGCAGATTTTCAACAGTTAACTAACAAAAGTATCAGGCATGTTGAAAATCTTGGTTAATAATTTTGGTTAGCATATTGCCGAGAGAGCAAAATCTAGTAAGAAACTGTCTTTGCAGTTGCCTTTAGTTTTGAATTTACGCTTTTAACAATAGTGGTCCTTTACTACCCAAAGCACTGTACTTAAACAATTTTTGTTTATCATTAACTATTGCGCTATTGTTCTTAAAAACATGTCTAGGCTGCCATAGTTAGTAATAACTTTTACAGAACTTATTGTAGTAAAACTGAAAGTTGTAAATCATCAAACCCCGCTCAAAAAAGTAAACAAATATGCAGCTTGTCATTCAAGAAGAGCTGGTCCAATATTTAGACCAACTGCATTCCTTTATGCCATAATGGCCACGGTTATGATCCGTAAGGGTCGTAAGACGGCAAAACATGTCGTGGGCGTGGAAATATTTGACCAACTCTTTTTGAAAGTCAAGAGACGATTTAAAAGAATGATTTGAGTCAGCCCAAATACTTTATGAAAACTCTAACAATGTGCTTCTGTTAACTGTTTCATATTACTCTTGCGCTAAAATGTTTTAAACGTTGGTCTGGAAACCTTGATTACTGCAGGTTTTGTTGCTAAATCATTGAAAACAGGCGAATTGACTTTGTAGGGTTTGAACTCTTGGACACCTTGCAGGTGAAGAAACATTCTACCTCTTTTTACCCTTAGTAGAATAAAAGTTTGATTTTCTTGGTAAAGTTATCAACATACACCCCTACTGAGTTCTACTACATTCTGCCATCCTTTAGCAAGCTATTTGTCAACCACACAAATTATATGCATAGCCCTACTTACCTCAGCTAAACCGCGTACAATAGTAAATAGCTTTGTCACAGCACCAGTGTAAACGAACAAGGAAAAAACAGTACATGCTGCAGGGTTTCAACTCGTGACACATTGTAGGTGTTCAGCAAACATTCTAGCGTTTGACCACTAGTGTTAGCTCTAAGACCTAATATAAAACGTATGATCTATTCCAGCGATTTTTTCCCCTCTTTTGGGAATGGTACCAGTACCTATACAATCGGCAAAATTTGCATCGTTTTGCCTTAAATTGGGAATTTTTCACTATCAGACAAAAGCAATATTGTTTGTTTAAATACTTTGCAAACACAATAGATTGTAAACATTCTCTTGTAGTATTTCATTACCCTCCCCTAAAAATATGTTCTCCCCCTGTTTCTGTTAAAAGTTTCCCTCTACAAAATTTACTCCAATTGGGAAAGAAACATACTTTTTGCCATTGGGAATGGTACCGTTTTTCGGAATGGTACAGTTTTTCGGTACCACTTATATAAGGGAAAAAAAGCAGTGTATTCACATATACGGTAACCTCCTACTGAGTTCTACTACATCATAAATATATTAAATTAATATTGCTAATTTAAAAAGTATACAATGGTCACAAGAATTTATATAAGAGCTTAAAATTATCAAGATTTGCTTCTTTTCTTAATTGTTGCAATACATTATTATACTCACGTTTATGAAGCCATAATTTATACAACAAAAACATAACCCCACCCACTCATCCTGGGGGCGGATGTCCAAGTTTGAAATAATAAAATTGTTTGCTATGTTTATGTTGATCATTCATAGGCGATTACATGTACCAAGTTATGTGCAAAAATATGGAAAAATGACTGAAATTGAATTTTTAGTGTATTTGACCCCCCTCCCCTTAATTCAGTATGTAGCGGGCTAAGGGTTAATGTATTCTCATTCAAATCAATGCATATTTAAAAAGATCTCCAAATGGGAAAATAAACAGATTTTAAAATAATGTTGATTGTTAGCTGTTTCTAAAAATACTTCAGTCAACATCGTAAACCTATTCTTTCATTGGTAAATCCATATCCATATGGCATATTTGCCTCTAACACACACATATCACGGAAACGTAACATCGCCTTCACAGAAACAGCCGTATTGAAAACTCGTAATGATGTCACGCATATCCCATGATTCATTAAAAACAAAATGATGAGTTCAGATGTAAACAACGCAGGCGCAGTTGAAACGGATGACTTATATAGCTAATCATCTTCGCTTGTAAGAAAATTAATAGTGGAGTGTTCTTAGGCACGTCTAGAGAAGATGAGCGCGAAGATTTTGGTGTTGTATTGTACCAATTTTCGACGGTTAGTCAAGTCAAGGCCAGTCAAGATAAAACTTTGTTCACCTAAAAGTGTGACCTTTGCTATATTTAGGCCAAAATAAATTGCAGGATTGTTATATTTATATAAAAAAAATAATGTATATATATATTCAAATGGGGTGTCATTTTACGGAAATCGATCGCACATCAGATTGTTTTGTGTGTAGATACAACTTCATGTACAACTCACATAAATTTATTAACGGTTGTTGAGCATATGGAATAAGGCATTGAAATGCTACTATAATAAGCTTTCATTTAAAATAATTCAATTTTCCATTTGGAGGACTCTTCAAGAGAAGAATTGGAAGGGAAAGTAAAGGTGATATATTTGACATTTTGGCCCCTTCACTGGTTCAGATACGATGTTTGAAATCTGTTCATTATTAGGTTGTTATATATATATATGTAACAAAACTAGCTGAGTCGTCTAGTTTCCAAGACAAAACTATTTTATTAAACATTAAAAAAACATACTGGTCATGGGAAATAACTGCAAATGCACATTAAATACGAAACTGAAACATTTTATGGTTTTATTCATATAAATTTGGATTGAAGTAACAGTATTCTTCGTATACATTTGGATTGCACCCATAATTCTCTCTGATTGCCTCCAGCAGTGTTTTTTTTATGTGTTTTGTGAATGCAGCCTGTGCCTGTGCCGTTGTGAAAAATAGCGGCATTTTTCTAGAAATTGTGAAAATTGTGAAATATTATAAAAGAAAAAGAAACTTTTTTCACTTTTATTTTCACAGTTTAATATCCCTTGGTTTTAAGTTTTGTTTTTGGTAAATACAGACTAGTTTTGACACAAGCTTATATTAAGACTAGTATCCTTACTGCCTGTTTTTTTGTGTTTTTTCAGATTGTGAAATTTTTGGATATTATTGTGAAAAAAGTATACTTTTTGGCATTGTGAAGGGGCCGAATAACGGCCCTAAATTAGGCATAAAAAAAACACTGTCCAGTCCTATTAAACAGTTTCGACTAGGATAGAGGGGTGTTTTAGAGGACAGGTTTTGGCTGTGGTGGGGTTGTGATGGGTTTACTTCAGGGCAGTGTATTAGCCAGCCAACCGTGCAGCCGTCTTTTGCACGGCCATTTTTAAAAAATCGCGGCCAATATTTGGTGGGGTGGGTGGGGTAAAAAAACAAATCTTTGCTCAACAAGACTTTCGAACTCTTACTTTCTCAATGAATACATTTATAGAAGAAATATGATCTAAACTGTATTTTTTTACCTTTATCTGTAAAATAAAATTTCCCAAGAGACACCCACTTGTTGCGAATTGGCGCATAGCGTGTGCTAGCAACTTATTTTGCACACCCTGTTTGCATATTTGCACACCCAGTTCTTGAATTTCTGCCTAATACACTGCTTCAGGGTAGTCTTTAAGGTTACTGTAAATGGGATTTAAAGCTGAAACCTTTGTAAGATATAATATATCTTATCTATCTATTTTTGTTTTCTTTCAGATTCCACCAGTGGTGGAGATACCAGGTAAGGTGGATAACTACTAATCTCCTGGGTAGTTAAATCCAGTATGTCCTAGAATCTTAAATACTTTAGAACAAATTATTCAAGTTACACATTTGTATTTTACAACTTTTTCTCTTTTTAAAATTGTTTTAAATTTGTTTTCCTTTTCCTAAGTGCGTTTTTAGTTCACCTGAGCCAAAAGCTCAGAGGTGAGCTATTCGGAACAGTCTTCATCCTTGGTCTATCCGTCTTTCACTTATATACATGTAGTAGGATAGTTGAGTATCTTTTTATCAGATAGGGTTTCTATTTTAGCGAAAACAACATCCAGGTGTTTATACGCATCCGACCTCCGGGCAGTGACGAGCCAGCGTACAGTCGTGTCGTGGATGCAGACCCTTCCGGCACTCGGGTCATACTGCGACAGAACCCAAACCCTCGGACATTCAGCTTCGACCATGTGGCTGATGTTGATGCAACCCAGGTTGACCTTGCATAATATTATTCTATTTTCAATTTTAAAAGTTACAGTACTTGAATAATTATAATATTATAATATAGTAAGCCATCCTCAAAGAGGGCTGGCGAGGCACAGTCGGTAGCGCGGCGGATTTGTTACCGGAGGCCCCGGGTTCAATCCTCCAAGGTGCCATTGAGTTCCGTCGGTGTGTTTTTGGGCAAGACACTTTCCCTTAGCCCCGTCCGTCGGATGGGGACGTAAACCGGGCGGTCCCGTGTATCGGCAGGGGCGAACCTGGAGCATTTTGAAATGAACGCCAGATGTGAGAAGCGTAGCTGCGAACCGAGCGGCTACGCTGCGAGTTAGGGGAAGGTGTGGGAGGGGGTTTCCCCTAATAGAAAATTAGGAGGCAAATGATGCGTTCTCAAGCTATATTTCAGCGTTAATATGGCATTTTGAACTTTTATTTTTTCAATTTTGCGGACGAATTGTACGCATTGGCGTATGTGCGTATTCCTGGATACGCACCTGATCGGTCTATCCTCCGAGCACGTTAAAGAACCATAGGAATCTATTTGATAATAAGAGTAGGGCAGGTTTCCGGATTCCTATGTATCCTTCCCCTCTCTCTGGGGCGGCTCTAAGTAACCTATACTGTGTTGATGAGCCGTTAAACAACATTCAATTCAATTCAAAACCAATATATGACGATCTGCCCACCAGATTTTTTTAATTTTCATACCTTATCATCATGCTGGGAATTTGAGTGTGATTTTTCATAAACTTGGGAAAATACTATAAAACATTCAATTAATATTATATCTTTAATACTGTTTTCAGTACGCTAAGGTCAGCAGAGGCATTAAAAAGTGTTTCGTTGTCAGTACTTGTCATACTAACGCTTCCTTTTTTTAGCTCGACTATTCGAAGAATAAGAGAGCTTATGTTATCACCCCGGGGTCGGCGTTGGTGTCGCCGATGGCGTCCCACATCAAGGTTTGCGTGTAAGCTGTGTTTACATGTCTATATCTCTTACATTTCTTATCCTACCACAACCGAATTTGTTCATGGGCTTCCTTGTAGCATTATCTTAAGGGCTGCATAAGCAATTTTGGTTCCTGTAACTCATGGGCTCCCATGGAACCCAAATTATGATAGCCCATAAAATGTGCCCCATTTCACATCAAATTTTGCGTGTAAGCTGTGTTTACAAGTCTATATCTCTTACAATTCTTACCCTAGCACAACCAAATTTGGCCATTAGCTTCCTTATAGCATTATCCTAAGGGCTGCTTAAGTAATTTTGGTTCCTGTAACCCCTGGGCTCCCATGGAACCCAAATTCTGATAGCCCTTAAAATATATCTGTTTCACATCACATTTTGCGTGTAAGCTGTGTTTACAGGGCTATATCTCTTAAATATTTTGTCCTAGCTGAACTAAATTTTGGAATTGGTTTCCTTATAGTATGTTGTAAAGGGTTGGATACGTAATTTTGTCTTCTGCAAATTCTGGGCTCCCATGGAACCCAAATTGTGATGGCCCATAAAATGTGCAATAAAGGCAGATCTAGGTTTGTATATATATATATCTATAATTTTGGTTTGGGATTTGTTATAGCATTATGCATCTTATTACTTCACCCATATTGGGGCATGGGCTCCCTCCTCCCCCCCCCCCCCCCCCCCCCCCCCCGTCTTCCTTTTATTTTTTTGTTTTACATATTTCTGTATTTTTTTAGTCAATTCTTACCCCCCCCCCCCCCCTTGCCTATCACCTCACCCACCACGCTCAACCCTTGATTTTTTTTTTTTTACATATTTCTTTGTTGTTTTAGTCAATTCTTACACACATATGTTGCCATCCCCCCCCCCCCCCCCCCCCCCCCCCCCCCCCCCCCCCCCCCCCCCCCACACACACACACACACACACAAGCCCACCCTACCCCCACATGAAATTATTACATTTCTTTTAAAAATATTTCTGTGTTGCTTTTGTCAATTCTTACACATATAATTTGCACCCACCCTCCCACCCACACCTCTCACCTGACATTTGTAGGCACGGGTGAATGTAGCCGAGTCTGACCTAAAGCATTCTGCAGATTGTCAGAAAGCCAAGTTTCAGCTGTACATTTTCTCAGCCATTTAACAGATCAAATACTATACTTTTCGGGATTAATATCAGTTTTCACACTGATGCTCCAGTGAAACAAACACATGGTGCACATATGTAAAACATAGGTTAATACAATAATACAGATTTTTTTGGGATGGTGTGTTGTCCGTCAACCGTCGTCCGTTAACTTTTCTTCAAACGACTTCTCCTCAGAAACCGCTTGGCTAATTTTGACCAAACTTTACCTGGATGATCCTTAGATGAATGCTTTTTAGATTTGTTAAAATTATGTCATCTCTACTTCCAAGATAGCTGTCATTACCATATATGGTCAAAACCTTAAAAAATCTTCTTCTGCAGAACCGCTGGACAGATTTCAATAGTTCTTCTTTTAAACTGATCGCCAATGCCTAGACTATCAAGTTTGTTCAAATGAAGTCCCCGGGGTCAAAAATGGCCGTGCCTCGGGGGTCCAAGTTTTGTATATTGAGATTTTGCATGTTTTTCATATAGACGAATAGGAAAAAACTTAAAAAAATCTTCTTCTCTGAAACCACAAGTCACAGAGCTCTCATGTATTACATGTAGCATCAGCTTATGGTCCTCTACTAAGTTTGTTCAAATGGTGACCCTGGGGTCAAATTTGTCCCCGCCCCGGGGGTCACAGTTTTACATAGACTAATAAAGGATTTTTTTTAAAAAATCTTCTTCTCGGAAACTACAACAGCCAGAGGTTTGATATTTTGCATTTACTATAAGCTTATGGTCCTTTACCAAGTTTGTTCAAATGGTGACCCTCGGGTCACATTTGGCCCCGCCCCAAGGGTCACATGTTTACATAGACATGTATAGTTTTTAATTTGATTTATTTTTTAATTTTTCATTTCAATTTTTTATTAGTTATTTTTTTTTTTTTTTTTTTTTTTTTTTTTTAATTTTTTTTTTTTAATTTTTCATCTTTTTTTAAAAAAAATTTCATTATCTTTTTACTTACTTCACACTTACTTTAAAATTTCTTGTCGGCGCTACTCATCCTAAATGCCTTGTTGAATTTCGACGAAACTTGGCAGGAAGCATCGGTAAGATGTCTAGTTGTGCATATCACGCTTTTGTTCCAGTTCGCTGATTTTTGACGGAGTAATGGCCCTTTGACATTTTTTTATTAAATTTCTTGTCGGCGCTACTCCTCTTAAACGGCTTGTTGGATTTCTACGAAATTTGGCAGGAAGCCTCAGTATGATGTCTAGTTGTGCAAAGCGCGGTATATCAATAAAATCTTGGACAATTTCGAAAACCAGCTAGATCTTGTTAGTAATAACAGAGTCATGGACCTTGATTTGTTGAAAAATGCTATATTGTATTTTCCTTTGTTAAATCTATAGGAGAAGAGAGCTATATCTAGCTATATCTATCTAAATCTATAA
This sequence comes from Cyrtodaria siliqua, assembly GCA_037043455.1. Taxonomy (NCBI): domain Eukaryota; kingdom Metazoa; phylum Mollusca; class Bivalvia; order Adapedonta; family Hiatellidae; genus Cyrtodaria; species Cyrtodaria siliqua. The sequence goes on along the minus strand of JAWPHD010009658.1, from coordinate 84,530 downwards.
GAGCTGTTTTAGCCAGTAGAGCGTCCACAGGCCCTCTTGGGCCTCTTGTTACATTCATAATGACTTAATATTGCAAATAAAAGCTTTACAATTTAATATTATCTCAATAACAGTGACTTAACCCTTAACCTGCTAAGCACGACTATAATAGCCTTTGCGTCCATTGTAAACCCAGATCAGTCAGGGTTTACAATGTCAGGCGGCAGATCAGTCATTTCCCCCAAAACAACCCTTTGTCACATAAATGGAATGGTCTTAATTCAAAGAAAGAACAGTCCATCAAATATATGTAGCGGGTTAAGGGTTGAATCTTATCAAGAAATATGTACTATTATTAATGACTAATATCACCTACAGTGCAGGAAAATTTGTTTCTGAGTTACTCGTTGTACTTAATATTTGAATGGTCAGATAGGTAAATTGTTAAAGAATTTTCTCTGAATTTCTACTCATTCTGCATCAATGAGCACTCGTCATGGGGAGCGGACAAGCGGAACTTTTCGTGCCCTGGCCTCCAAAAACATATAAATCTGTTTGTTGAAGATGTATATTAACACAAATATTTTTCTGTTTTTGCAGGAGAGCATTTTCAGCACACTAGGGAAAAAAGTGATTGAAAACTGTATAGCGGGATATAACGGCACCATATTTGCATAGTGAGTCGTACATGATGTTATAGCACCATATTTGTTTTCAGCTGAATTTTAAACTTTTTAATTTCTTACACAATGTTTGAAAAAGCTAACTTGATGCTTTTGTTCCTCACACGGGGAACTTTATCAACAGACTGAAGTTAAACCATTGACTTGCCATCGCCCAAAATACAAGTGAGCGATGTTTAGTTGGCCTGTCCCAGGTGTGTGATAGTTAAAACGTCCCCATATTCCTGTTCCAACTTAGGTCATCCTTAAAAAATTGTTGGTTTGCTGTTTCTCTACCTACCCAAAAAAAAGGACCCTACTGTCCTTGGCCAAAAAAAAAAATCACCTACCCATTTATGAAATCCTGGCCAGCAGAGCTTATGGGATGCCGAGTTGTCTGTCATCCGTCCATTGTCTGTCGTCCGTCGTTAACTTTTGTCTCGTTAAGACAATAGGGCCTTCGTTTTTATTTTTATGCCTCCGAAAAAAATTCGCGGGCATATAGTAATCGCACCATCCGGATTCTGTCTGTCCATTGTCCGTCATTCCGCAGTTAGGGTCCGGACTGTACCTTCAAAACCCCTGCATGGATTTTTAAATTACTTGGCACAAGTGATCACCATAACAAGACGATGTGTCGCGCGCAAAACCCAGGTTCGTACCTCATAGGTCAAGGTCACACTTGAAGTTCATAGGTCAAAAACAGGTACTCAATTTTGTGTTCGGACCGTAACGTCACAACCCCTGCAGAGATTTTTAAATAACTTGGCGCAAGTGATCACCATAACAAGACGATGTGTCGCAGCTCCGTAACTCAAAGGTCAAGGTCACACTTGAAGTTCATTGGTCAAAAACAGGTACGCAATTTCGTGTCCGGACTGTATTGTCAAAACCCCTGCATGGATTTTTAAATTACTTGGCACAAGTTATCACCATAACAAGACGATGTGTCGCGCGCAAAACCCAGGTTCGTACCTCATAGGTCAAGGTCACACTTGCAGTTCATAGGTCAAAAACAGGTACGCAATTTTGTGTTCGGACCGTAACGTCACAACCCCTGCAGGGATTTTTAAATAACTTGGCACAAGTGATCACCATACCAAGACGATGTGTCGCTTGCAAAACCCAGGTCTTCAAGGTCAAGGTCACACTTGGAGGTCAAAAGTCAAATTGTGTCCGGTCAATAACTCTGGCATTCATGGACAGATTATCAAATAACTTGGCACAAGTGCTCACCACAACAAGACGATGTGTTGGGCACAAAATCCAGGCCTGTGGCCCCAAGGTCAAGGTCACATTTAGAGGTCGAAGGTCAAATCATGTCCGTTCAGTAACTTTTGCATGCCTGGACGGATTTTCAAATAACTTGGCACAAGTGCTCACCACAACCCCACGACGTGTCGTGCACAAAAATCCAGGTCCATGGTTCCAAGGTCAAGGACATACTTAGAGGTCAAAGGACACTTCGGGGGCATTTATTACTTAGTGATATTTCTTGTTTATTTTTTAATTTTTAGCTCTATGTTGGACCAGTTGGCTATATTTTGCCTCGTTAATACGGTAGGCCCTCTTGGGCCTCTTGTTTAAGGATGGCTTTAGGTTGAAGGGCCTATATGTATATCTTGCACACTTGTGCCATGGGCGAAGTAAAAGATAGAGATTATTTAACTGTACGATCGATTATAGGGAAATCCTTCACGAGTGGTAGACGTGTGGTTTTTCACGAACGAGCGCACGCGAGTAAGTGAAATAACAAAGCACGTCTACCATCAAGTGAAGGATTACCCAATAATCGATCCCAGCAGTTAAATAATCTATTTATTACATTTTAAATTACGTTTTGCAAACAAATATTCGCTTTATTGAACGTTATCATCAACGTCAGCAACACTTTATTGACGTCACGTGACGACTCAACGTCGCAGTGTTGGTTATTATTGTGTTCTGAATTAGCAACGTTAGTTATTATTGTGTTCTGAGTTAGTTACTAATATTTAGCGATTATGAATATTCTTGCACTGAGAAATTCCAGATCTTTCATGCATAGAAATGTAATAAATGTTTTTTTTATCAGGGTGTCTTACTTATATATCACTTTGGAAATCCCATTTATTTTACAGAAATAAAAAAAGTACAAAACTTTAGATTTTACATTGACCTTAAAAACTGGATTTTATCAAATGTCAGGTTGAGTTCAAATTGTCTTTTACCATACCTACTACTAATTTTTGCTTTCAGTGGACAGACTGGATCTGGTAAAACATTCACAATGTTAGGTAAGTGTTCATAAATTATTATACATGTTCAGCTTCTAAACTCCAAATTCATCGCAACAACCTGGTGTGGTTTGAACGCTGCTTGATTTAATACATTTTGTTTTCTATTGCTGTTAGATTTTGTCTGTGAACATAATGAATATCAGCGATTTTTTTCACCCTTTTGGGAATGGTACCAGTACCCATTCAATTGAGAAAATTTGCGGCATTTTGCCTTTATTTGGGAATTTTTCACTATCAAACTAAAGCAATATTGTATGCTTAAATTTTATACATTGCAAACACATTACCATGTATACATTCTCTTGCAGTATTTCATTACCCTCACCTAAAAGAATATAGTTCCCCACTTCTTCTCTTTAAATAAAGTTTCACTCAAAATATTTAAAAACAAAATCTTTGATTGGGAATGTTTTTACTTCAGTTGGGAAAAGTACATACTTTTTGCCATTGGGAATGGTACCGTTTTACATGATTTGAACCAATCGCATTACAGCTTTCATATTGACAATGAGTGGTTATGCAAATTGTCACGTTTGTACTACAGAAGAAGAAAGATCACTCGAATATTAACAGTTTAGATGATGATTCGTTTTCATATTCTTATTTTTCAATGAATTGCTTATAATCTTTTTCTATTTTTTATCAAGTCTGTATCATAAAATACAATGCAAGCTGTTAAATAACACCGGGAACGCGCACCTGTTTTAGATGGTTTAATTTGCGGGACCCGGTACAGTTTTTGGCATGATTTGCGGCGCGATCTTCAAACTGTAAAAGAAAATAATATTGCTTTTGCTATATGATCCATGGATAAATAAAAGGAAAATAAATGAAAATAGAACCTTATTGTTTGATTCTAATCACGTGTGTTATTAATTAATTATAAATAAACAAAGAAGGAAACAAAGGTCAAAAAGGGGCAAGATAAAAAAAATCAGGGCAAGTGACTTTTCAGTCAGGGCAATTTTAATTTTCTTGGAGCACTGCTGTCAGCGTGGTCTCGGGAAAATGTTGCAGCTTGGCTTAAATCTGCAGGTTTGGGCAAGTATATGGACATTTTCAGATGCAAATATATTGATTTATTCTATTTTCTATGAAACCGATACGCAATAAGGGCATTGTAAACTAGTATGGTACGGTACATAGCTTGCAAAGTTATCTCCCTTGTGTCGATATGTAAATAGGTGCTGTTTAAGTTATCGACATATTTTAATATAAACAGACTGTGCAAATGCTACTGTATTACTCCTTATTACAGCAAATCAAAAACGAGGCTAGTATTGCTTAATTTGCCAGTTATATACAGATGAGCAGTAAAATCAGTGAGTGGGGAACTGGCGACTAGTTTGGAAACTATCCTCTTCTCTCGTCAGTTTGTTAGTCTTAAGCAGAAATTTGGTTTTGCTTTCATAACACCCATGTCTAAATGTGTATCTTTTTGGTTATAACAGAAGAAATATTATATATCAAGATTTCTAAAACAATTGGAATGAAAACTGACCTTACAAATTATGGGTCTATCTTATCTGGGAAAGAAGAGCCAGAACTTTCTCGCTTTTCTTAAAATATATCTAGGTACTTGCGTACAAATTAAAAGTAACTTTTCTTACAAATCTTTTTCAAATGAAATTTCAACAAAATACTGTTGAATAATCTGTTTGTTACATTTATTTTCTAGACAATCTACCCGACTGATTATTTTTTACGCCATATCCAGCATATACATGTATGTGCAGTTTTACGGGTGGAGGAACACCACCAGGTTTCCGTCAGTCCATTTTCAGACACCGAACTGCACTTGGGCTAGAACCACCTTCTCCAAGCAACTGCCGTATTTGTATCAGGGTCTATCAATAATGTATTGGAATAACCCTGTTTGTATGTAGTTCATATGTATATATAAATAAATAAATCAATAAAATCTATGGGTGGGTGTATTTTAGCCGACTTAAATTTTAGGGGTGGGTCTTGCAAACTCAATTTTGCATCTATGGGTGGGTGGTCAATTTCAAAAGTGCCTTCCTGGGGTCCCATGTATGTTTTTATGGAATAGCCCTAAACATCTTCTGTTATTATATTGAATATGAAGGCAAAAAAACAAACGTGTTTCTGGTGGCCAGACCGACCCTATTTTTAGCTCAACTGATCAGAGATCAGTAGAGCTTATGCCGTGGTGCGGCGTCCGTCTGTAAACTTTTTTTGTAGCAACTACTTCTTGAAAACTGTAAGTGATATTGATATGGGACTTTTTCTAAAATGATCAGCATGACATGATGTTGGTCCTTGTCAAAAATCGTTATGATTCGATGTTAAACATGGCTGTCAGCGGCCATCTTTGTTTACATAGAGTTATATAATGAAAACTTGTAGTGACTACTCCTCTGAAACTACTTGACGGATTTTCATGAAACTTCACAGGAATGTTGCTCTTGATGTCTTATTGATCCTAGCAAAAGTTCAGGTTGGCGGGAAATTCAAGGTGGCCGCCGCGGCTTAAAAATAAATTTTCAAAAAACAAGTTTGTAGCGGCTACTTCCTGAAATCAAAAAATCAATCAGTGACCTCTTGTTTATTTTATTTATTGTTTTCAATTTGTTCTGAGCAATGATTTATCACATAGCTTACATCATGGAAGTGAAACATAACACCATTCTATATTTTCTGTAATCCACTGGGCACTAGTGGTATAACAATGCAAATTATTACCAAATTACACAGCAAAAGTGGAAAATATTTAGGTTTACACAAATGATTTGCTTGGAATGTCATATGATACCTTCTGAGTTGGGTTTTTTCACGTAAACAATGCGATGTTAATTAATTATTAAAAAAATTAGTAAAGAAACGTTCGCGTTGTATCATCAACTTGTATGGGGTTTATGTGATAAAGAATCTCGCAATTCCTTGCTCAAAAAAATATATGCCTACCTACCCTACCCTATTTTTAGATCACCTGAGCCGAAGGCTCAAGGTGATCTATTGGGATCACTCTTCGTCCGTCGTCGTCGTTAACTTTTCTTCAAACGACTTCTCCTCAAAAACCGCTTGGCTAATTTTGACCAAACTTCACATGGATGGTCCTTAGATGAATGCTTTTTAGATTTGTTAAAATTAGGACAGCGCGACATCCAAGATGGCCGCCATTACCATGGTCAAAAATTTACCGGGGTCAAAAATGGCCGTGCCCCGGGGGTCCAAAGTTTGTATATTGAGATTTTGCATGTTTTTCATATAGAGATATAGGAAAAAACTTAAAAAAATCTTCTCTGAAACCACAAGGCACAGAGCTCTCATGTATTACATGTAGCATCAGCTTATGGTCCTCTACTAAGTTTGTTCAAATGGTGACCCTGGGGTCAAATTTGTCCCCGCCCCGGGTATCACAGTTTTATATAGACTTATATAGGAAAAATAATTAAAAAATCTTCTTCTCGGAAACTACAAGAGCGCCCCAAGGCTCACATGTTTTACATAGACATGTATAGGGAAAAACTTAAAAAATCTTCTTTTCTGAAACTGCAAGAGCCAGAGGTTTAATATTTTGCATTTGCTATAAGCTTATGGTCCTCTACCAAGTTTGTTCAAATGGTGACCCTGGTGTCAAAATTGGCCGCACCCTGGGGTTCACAGTTTTACATAGACTTATATATATATAGGGAAAAAAAAAAGTCTTCTATGAAACTGCAAGAGCCAGAGGTTTAATATTTTGCATTTACTATAAGATTATGGTCCTCTACCAAGTTTGTTCAAATGGTGACCCTAGGGTCAAATTTGACCCCGCCCCGTGGTTTACAGTTTTACATAGGCTTGTATAGGAAACACATTAAAGTCTTCTTCTCTGGAACTACAAGAGCCACAGGTTTAATATTTTGTATTTACTATACTCTTATGGTCCTTTACCGAGTTTGTTCAAATGGTGACCGTGGGGTCACATTTGGCCCCACCCCTGGGTGATGTATTATATAGACTTGTATAGGTAAAAACTTAAAAAAACTTCTTCTCTGAAACCACAAAGCTGTCATATATTACATGTTGCCCTGGGATCACATTTGACCCTGCCCAAGGTGTTACACTCTAGCACCTTCACTTTGTATTTGATCTTTACCAAATTTGTCAGTGTCTTTATATCAATGTTGTTATACACAACAGAGCCCACATTTCTTGAACAATCTTAACCAAACTTGCACAGATTGTATATGACCATAAGATTTCAAAGACATTTGATAATATGCCAGTACTCAGGTGATCGATTTAGGGCCATCTTGGCCCTCTTGTTTTTAGAGCATGCAATAGGAAACACACCTATTTTTCTTTTTGGCCTAATACAAAAATGGCCCTGATGTTTCACTGGCATAACTAACACATACATAGATGTAGAAGTATGTTGAACAAATCCCATAACTTTTAAAGTACTGAAGCGAATTTCATAAAACTTAACACTCGGAATATATATAAAAAATAATAAAATATCTTTAGAATTTAATAGATTTAATAGATAAACCCCCCCCCCCCCCCCCCAAAAAATCAAAATTCAAAATAATAATTATATATATATCTATTTTTTTTTACATTTTATATGTTTTATATGTTTTGGTATTTTGCATAGCGACATGGTGCAACTATTAGGGTAAATATGGTTCTTAACCTTTTCATCAGCATTTGTCACTGACATTTCTTTTGTGTGAATATATGGATCTGTTCATTTGGTATTACTAATACCAGATTTGAACATATTTTGCCTGTAAAATGTATTATGAATATGTTAATATGTCCACAGGTCCTTCTGAAGGTTCTGACAACTTCCAGGCAGAAATGAGGGGAGTTATTCCCCGGAGTTTAGAATACCTGTATAGTATGATCTGTAGAGAAAAGCAGCTGGTAAGCAATGTTACAATTATGAAATTATTGGAACACTTGAAGTCCCTATCCGCCATCAGGTAGGCACATTTTACAACAGATGTACAATGTTTAAACCTACTGACCACGAGGTTTATATATAAGGCCATAATGAATTAATTGCTAGACTCTCATCCCCACCCACTCCCGTTTTTTTATGCCGCCCCGGTAATTTTTATTTCTTCACAAAAATAAAAAAAATAAAATAAAAAAAATTGCTGAATGTATGAAACACTATTAAAAATGTGTTTTCAATCTTGGAAGTACTCAGTAGTATGTTTTACTATTTTTGCCTTGTGCCGAGGCCATTTTTCATTTGTCTTATAAAATAAAAAATTAACCCTCGCCCCTATTTTGAAATAAATTTGGATGAGAAACTAGCAATTAATTTATTATGGCCTAACCCATACATTTTCAGAATCCACACTCTATAAGACACAATATAAACGACTTTAACCAGCCAGGCCAAACACCAAAACTTGAGCTTCAAATTAAGAGTTACCAACTCGTAATTCATTGAACGCCTCTTCAGTCACGGGTATTTTAAGATACCATGAATAAACCTATAATTTTAATCGGTACATATACTTTATTAATTTATTATATGACCTGACACATTGGTAGATCAACGATTTGTAGTGTTATTTGGCAGTTTTATAGTGTTATTTGGCAGTTTTGTAGTGTTATTCGGCGGTTTCTTTAAACGGAGGTGAAACTAGTTTAAGTTACACTTTTTATAACTTGAACATTTTCCATTATAAAATTACTTCCATTCAATTGCTGAACAAGACTGATTTTCTGGTTCTTAAAATAATGTTAAATAATCAGTTCTTGAATAGGAACAATGATTATTGGTGATGATAACCCCTCTGGAAGGAATGCCTAACCTCCTTTGTATCTACTGTATTTCCTCTAATAGTAGCACCTCCTGTTATAATAGTGTCCCCTGTACCTCCTTATATTACTTTTTTTTTTAGAAATTGTGCCTTCATAGAAAATTAAACAAATATTCTTCAAAATTCAATAAATTCTTGATCTTTTGTAAAATAAAAAGAAAGATTTTGATTTTAGATTTATTTATTAAATTTGATCTATTAACATGATTAAAGCTTTTATTTCTCATATTGATGACCCACAGCATGGCGAAAACAAGCAGTTCCTGTGTAAATGTTCCTTCCTGGAGATCTACAACGAGCAGATATTCGATCTGCTGGAGCCGACGTCCTCGTCACTGCATCTACGTGAGAGCTTCAAGATGGGGGTGTATGTGGCTGGTCTGTCTGAGAAAGTGGTGTCTGATGCAACGGAGGCATACGAGGTATAATTCTTTGCTCCTTTTCATGCGTAGGTAGTGTATAAACTCCACTTTCATATATTTATGTATCGAACATGGTTTGTGAGTCACTTGCAGAGCTTGGCAGACATTTAAGGATCACTTTGTCTGTTGTCTGTCGTCCGTCACACTTTATACTGCAAGCTAAACCTTAGCCATAACTTGAAAACTATTTGAGTTATGTTTATACAATTTCACACTCATTTTCATCTTTAATAACTCTTTGTCCGTCGTCATCCCAGGGGTCTGGAAATATTTTGAAAATCCACTTGCCCAGCCCAGGGCAAGTAGATTTTCAAAATCCACTTGCCCTGCCCAAAATGTTACTTGCCCCAATTTCAAAAGTCACTTGCCCCAAAATTAAGCTACGTCGAGACCGCACGCTATGTTAAATCCCCTTTTCTGTCACTGTTTTTTTGTCATAATTTTTTACATAATTTCATTGTAAAATTAATGACTTAAATTATGAAGGATCAGAGCTATAGGTTGTTACCATTATGCACATATCAGTGTTTTCCTCCATCGGTGGGAAAGTGGGAGTGGGGTGTCAGTGGGGATAACTCTAGGATATAACATCACTGATGTACTTGGTACCAAATTGGTAGACTCTAATGCCTATGGAATTAAGATGTACAAGATGCTTGCTCCTAGTGCAGTAATTACAAAAGGGCAGGCAGATAACAAAAAAAAAAAGATGCATAAGGTCGACCAAAACTTTTTTCTACTTTAATTTTTGTTATAGACTACACCAGATAAAAAGAATGATGCATTAGGTCAAACAGATTTTTTTTCCTACTTTCACTTTCGTTATATCATATAATGCATGTAGATTAATCTTATGTGTTGGAAATTATTAGCACGGTCTATGCCTAAATCTGACTGGTACTCACTACTATAGTTGTTTTTCCGTTAATATCTTTTGAGATGCCAAATTGCAATTTTTCGAATAATTATCAAAATTAGCCAAGGTCGAAGCACATCTTGGATACAAACTTGAAGTTCAAAACAAAAACACGCCATTCCGTCATTGGTCTCGGATTCATTCAAAACAAACATGGCATTTTGAAATAAAAACAGATGCACACCTATTCATTACGACATGCGTCGATAGTATCTTTGCTCATCAAACAATGCCGTCAAATTGCCATAATCGTTTAATTACCCTACTTGTTTACAAATTGGTTTGATTGAATCGCCATTGTTTCACTTTACCACGTGGTAGTGATCGGGTGTTGTTTCATTGGTTGATAAAAATACATCGGTTATTTGATTGGATAATATGGATACAGTACTAGGTCAAGTGTTGCGTCATGATTTTTAATTATTGAACAGAATATTACCTACGACACACAGACCGAAAACAACGGGTTGTTAATTACTACGCAATTATCGGCAAACTTCACAGTCCAGGCAAACTTTCCCTTGATTTTTATCTAATAATGAAATTTCCACCGGGCAAGTGACGGACAACCAGATTTAAGAAGGTCACCTGCCCGCACCCAGAATCCACTTGCCGGGGGCGTCGGGCAACCATATTTCCGGAGCCCTGCGTCCGTCACACTTTAATTTGCAATATGTCCAATAACTCGGTCTTTCATTTTAGCAGAGTTAGTACCTTTTCATAAAACTTCAACCGCAACCTAACTAACACACAGCAGGCGACTCGGGTGTTCGATGGATGCCTTCTAGTTTAAAATACTCAATGTTGATTGGTTGTTGAGGAGGTATTAAATGTCCTGTCAATACCTCCCTCAATATGACTACTATTATATAAACCGTTAAAAATACAATATTGATCATGTTATTTAAAGAGATGCTTAGTTCCATCCTCAAATTAAAATTAGTAAACATATGATGAAGCTGCATGTATGAAGCTGCATGGTGATGAGAGATGAGCATGTCCTAAGTTGTGAGAGTTCATTAATAGACATAAAAATCTGTGTCAGATAAATAATATAATATTTCCACAGGTTTATGTTGTGCGAGATCAACACCTGGAGATTCGGAATTGAAAAAAACTTTTAAAAATGGTTGCCTGTCGGGCTAGTCAAAATAACCTCGGAACAATCAAACTTTGCAAACTAAATTCAACCAGAAATCATCTTTAATCGCGGGTAATTTGAAGCCATAATGTTATTTGTTGAAAAATCTCTCCCTTGATTAAAGTTTATTAATTTGAACACGTGCATTTCATTGGTTGATTACACGATATGAACCAATCGCATTACAGCTTTCATATTAACAGTGAGTGGTCACGCTAATTTGTCATTTTGGACATGTAGAAAAAGAAAGATCACTCGAATATTAACAGTTTGAACAGTGATTTTTATTTTATATTCTTATTTTTCAATGAATTGCTGTTTTTCTAATTTTAGTTCGTTTTTAGCAAGTCTGTATCATAAAAACGCTTTACTACGAACGCTTATTCAAAAGTGCAAGCTGCTAAATAACACCGGGAATGCGCACCTGTTTTTAGGTGTTTTATTTGCAGAACCGGGTACGATTTTTGATGTGATTTGCGGCACAATCCTTCAATTGTAAAAGGAAATAATATTGTGTTTTATATGATGCAATGGATAAATAAAAGGAAAATAGAACCTAATTGTTTGAGTCTTATCACGTGTATTATTAGTAAAGTAAAAAAGCGAATTATTCAATATCGACAAAAGCTATGTACCGGCAACTATTCATTGGTAATAACAATTTCGGGGCAACTAAAAAATAAATCAGGACAAGTGACTTTTCAGTCAGCAGTGGTTTTTTTATGCCTAATTTGGCATTCACAATTCCAAAAAGTATCCTTTTTTCACAATTATATCAAAAAGAAATCACAATCTGAAAAAAAAAACACTTTTTTTTGGAGTGGGGGTGTAAATACAGACCAGTAAGGATACTAGTCTTAATATAAGCTGGTGTAAAAACTAGTCTGTATTTACCAAAAACAAAACTTAAAACCAAGGATATTAAAAACTGTGAAAATAAAAGTGAATTTTTTTAATTTCTCTTTTGTTATAATATTTCACAATTTTCACAATTTCTAGAAAAATGTCGCTATTTTTCACAATGGCATGGGAACAGGCTGCATTCACAAAACACATAAAAAACACTGGTCAGGGCAATTGTACTTTCGAAATCTACTTGCCGTGGGCTAGTCCCCAATTTTAATTTTCTTGGAACACTGACAAACATTATTGTTTACAGGTTTTAACATCCAGTTGGATGAATAGACGTGTAGGATCTACGGCCATGAACAGAGAGAGTTCTAGAAGTCATGCTGTCTTCACCCTACAGATTGAATCCAAGGTGCAAATATTAAATAATATTATAAATCATAGTATTTCAGCTTTACAGTTCTGTATTTTTATTACCCAACCATGTATATGAATTGAAAATTACATATTTCTTTTGTTGCCTTTTGGAAGAGAATGGATACATACGGATCTCTTTGTCCCTCTTCTTGCAGCATATATTGTCTGTACAATATCACGAAAACTTTAAAACATATAGGGTATTACTGTTTCATATTTCTTCATCAAACTTTGTACACTTCATAAAAAAATGGTCAAATGACATTACCACAATATAAAGGTCACAGTCATGGTGAAATTCTAATTTCAAAGGTCATAGTCAAACTTAATGACAAAAATCACATGACCTTTTTCCAATATATAAAGCTCAGGGTCACAAGATCAAATTCTGGGTTCAGAGGTCAATTTTTGGTCACAACTTCATTGGGTATAAGTTTTTTCGTTTCTTCATATTACTTCCTTAAACTTTTGATATGTGCACTTAAGAATTTGCATGCAGTGCATGTTATGTATCTCCTCATTGATGATCGAAGTTATCCATGACAAACAAACAAAAAAAAATATTGGGGGTACATCAGGATTTTTCATGAAACATCTTAAATCATAAAAGTGTTCCAGTTCATGATAAAACTCTTATATCAATCAAATATGATGTTCGAACCATTTTGTCAATGTCTAAACTTTGAAAACACCATATAGCTAGGACGGAATCGGACGTAAAATGCTGAAATTAACCCTTGTGCGTCACCTAGGATAGCAAGTCTTACAGTGCAGAATAAATTTCTTTGCAAATAAGGGATAATTTTTTAGGCTCATTCGTTATGTTTTGGCCATGTAGAATAGAAAATAGTAATATTTGTCAAATTTAAGTCGGACACCTAGACCCCCATGGAAAGCCTGATGTACTCCCTTTAATGTGTGTTCTTGATGGATTTATTTTGTGTATATTTAGGAAAATAAAGGAGGATTGGAGCACATCCGGACATCCCAGTTGAACCTGGTTGACTTGGCTGGAAGTGAACGGCAGAAGGACACAATGTCCACCGGTATCAGGTTGAAGGTACGCGTGATTGTGGATTGTCAGCTCCGGGGCATGTTGACATGTTGACCTTATTCTTGCCTGCCTACCTTGCAGTGATGAGGTCTTTCATGGCTAGAATATAGTGCTGCTTTGTCTGTCAGATTGGGGTTTATGGAGGGAGAGGAATCTTGTTTGGTTGTAAGGAAGGGCAGCAGTAGGGTATTCGTATTTTAGGATGAAACTTGAATATTGTACGTATCCCCAAAAGATTTTGTGTTATTCAACACATTTAAGGGTGTGCAATTTTTTCTATCTGGCCCAGCAATTGTGCAGGGTGTGCCACAATTTAGATGAATTTGCATACATGTTTAAAGGAAATGAAAAACTTATGCTTCTTTGAAGTAGCTGTGTTAATTAGTCCCCTACCGGTCATAGACCAGAGGGACTACAGGATTGCACTCCGTCTGTCAGTCTGTCACATTTCGTTTCCGCTCAATAACTTCAGTTAGGAATGTGATATTGCAATGAAACGTTATGGGTAGGTAGCTTATATGAAAAGGAATCTTGGGATTGCATTTGGGGGTCACAGAGCTCAAGGTCACTGTTACTGAAAATAGAAAAATGTTTTCCGCTTAATAGCTTCAGTTAGGAATGAGATATTGCCATGAAACTTTATGGGTAGGTAGCCTATATGAAAAGGAAGCTTTGATTGCATTTGGGGTCAAGGTCACTTTACTAAGGCATCACGTCAATTCACAAACCTCAAGGTAATCTGAGGTTTTACCCAGGTTTCTCCTGGGCTAACCTAGGTTAACCACCTTGAATTCCCTTGAGTCACACTGTTACATAGCCAGAGGTAGACTTGGGTTTCATCACAGCATGAAATTAGTGCCAGATTATAATGGATCAAGATAAGATGATTGTGAGCGGTTGATAATGATCACTTATCCCTTAGAGACCACCACCTCACAAACTGGCCAATATATTACTATTAACAAGACAGTTCCAAACACTTGATTGCTGAATCTTCTTTAATAGCAGCTGATAAAGGAAACTGTTAGGACTTCGATACTCTGGTAAAAAAACCTTCTCAAAACTGTGCTATTTCACAGCATGAAGACTTTTATAACTGACCTGTTAATATGTAGTAGTAATTGATGGCAATAAAACTGACCAGACCCACCTATTTTCACAAGTGTTGTTGGTGAAGCCTGTATCAAAGCTGTATATAATTTGTGCTAAGATTTTGTTGGACACATATTGTTACAAGGACCTACAAGGATTAAAACAATATTTTTCTTTTACCAAAAAAGATGTGATGATTTTTTTTAAGAGAAAAGAAAATTAACGGTTCCAAAATAAGATGTACCAATTATCAATTATTTCTATTTTTAAAGGGTTTGCCTACAGAAATGAATAAAAAAATCAATAGAATATATTATCCCATGTATTTTACGCATATCACCTACCTTGTGAAAAAAACAGTTGTGGTGAAGTAGAGTACAACCTCCAACCCAAATCACAGAGAAGATACTAGCATCAGTCCTTAATGTTATAACCTTTTAACTATTATTTAGGTGACATTGCACCATTGATTTTCCTTCTTCGTTTTATACAAAGCAAAGCACCATACATTATTTGTTATATTATACCGAATCTGACCAATAAATTAAATCAATATGTTTTATGAATTATTTTGACGTGGTTTTTTTCACACGTACGTTAATATAGCTATCGGACCGGGCGCCCGGTCAATATGCAACTTTATGGATCGGATGATGTCACATTAAACAAAGAGTGGAATATGCAAATGAGGTATAATATTATATAAATATCACATCCCATGGAGGGTGATAGAACATATTGTCAACCCGAGATTGGTAATGTTCACCGAGGCTTTAGCCGAGGTGGACATTACCACATCGAGGGTTGACAATATGTTCTATCACCCTCCATGGGATGTGATATTTATTTTATTATACCAAACATCTCTGCACCTAAAAAATCACGGAAAATCCGCACACTGCGATCTATTGTACGTTTGGTGCTTAATGAGTCCTTAGAACAATCCAGCCGAGAAAGATCCTCTTCTGAAATTGTTGCAAATCGCGACATTTCTTGTTCAATGTTGTTGTTTTGATAAATCTGACAGCAAAATGTCGTTTGGTAAATAATTGCAAGCGCTTAATGACGTCATTCACGCTTTTTAATAAGCGCTCACTGACATAGACTAGATTTTATACCATAGTTACCTCCCTTGAACTGGGAAACCACCGTTCTATTTTTAGCACTTGAGGAAACCACCGTTCTTTTTTTAGAAGCACGAGATAAGGTTTCATGCCATGAAACATTACCATGAAACATTACCAATTGTTGACTGATCGGGAATGGGGAAATTACATAGAGAATTTTGAGTGAGGTATAATAAAATTAAATATCTCAAACAACAATAATAAATGTTCCCTATACATCTTATGGGTAACAAAAAGCAATCAAAAGTGTGCATTTTGTATCACTAGTAAGGCAGGGAAACGTTTTTCATTAGGCAATATTTGACTATACACCATGGAAGCACAAACACAATGGTGTAATTACTCCTTAAAGAATTTCCTGAAAGAGGCAAATATCACCACTTATAATGTGTATGGTCTTATCTGAAAATTAAGGAGAAATACATTCAACCACCAGACAGCCAGTGCCTGGTAATTTATCATGTTACATCAGTGAGGTCAAGCTGATAGCCCTGATGATCAGGTGTAATTAGGTTACAGTTATGCCCTTACAACAAGAGTCACAAAGTTCATATACTTAATGCCAGTAAAAAAGATCAGTGGAATGTAGTCCCAGAGTGCTGGTTAGCCATAATATAAATATTCATACAAACATGGGACCTATAAAACATGTAACAAGGATACAACTGAAAGTAATTAAATATCTGTGTACATTATGTGAAGAAAATATTCTGAATTCAAAGACTGGCTTGAAACTCTTTCATAATGATGTAAAAAAACAACACCCCATTGTCTTTTGATTGAACGACTTCTCAATAAAAATGTATCAATATACACTCAAGTGATATGAATTTTTTTTCATCATTGTACATGAGCCATTTAATTCAAACACCATTTTTGCTTTGTCTTACACTTATAGACGTCTATGTTCCTTTTTTTCTTCATTTGTTTTCATTTTCTTGATTGAAAGATTTAACCCCCAGGTATTTCCACGTCTTATTGGGTATTGCAAGTTTCATCAGAAACTGATGTATTTCAGTCGAACGATTTATCCTAATGCTCGTTCATAGCACACAGTTTAAATACAGTTTAGACTCAATATTGTTGACGGTTGTTTTTCTGCCTGTTTTTACTTCGTTCGACGTTTATTACAAAGAAAATTGTAAGCAATTTAAATCAACAAGAACTTAAATAGCTACTTTATTTGTTCATATGTTAGGTCGAGTTTTGGGGATGAAACATGCGTGACGCAAAAAACTCTTCTGAGTACCCTTTTCATATTCACAATATCGCAGGCAATACCAGCTTTGTCTGTGAAAAGCGTACATCGCAACATCTTGTTTTTGCCACAAACACATCTCGGTTTTGAAGTGAAAACACCTTTGGATAGGAGTTTTAACAAACTTTGCTAAACATTATAATAAAGCTGTTTTATGTTTTATATTTTTATTTCGAAGTTGACGATTATGTCTATTTGTCTTTCATTTTGTATCAATTTTTGCGCACAATATGACCTATTTATGTGTCGACGTGCCGTAAAACACCATTCATTCATTCTATTTGTTTTTGTCAAAAGTAGGTAGTCCACAGGTCTACTTAGCTTGGAGGTTTAGATAGTCCGAGGCAAATTATGGTGATCTTGGACTACCGTTAGTGTCGAACCCTGAAGTAGTAGCCAGTCTGTTTTTAGCAGTGGTGGTCATCTTGAATTTTCTACCGACCTCAATGTTTGCTAGGATCAACTAAACATCAAGAGCAACATTCCTGTCAAGATGAATGAAATTCCATCAAGTAGTTTCAGAGGAGTAGTTGCCACAAGTTTTTCTTGTAAAACTATGTAAACAAAGATGGCCGCTGGCTGCCACGTTTGACATCCAATCAAAATGACCTTTGGTTAGGACCAACTACATGTCTTGCCAGTCATTTTGGTAACGATTCCAAATCAATAACACTTACGGTTTTTGAGTAGTCGCCATAACATCCCATTTTTAAAATCTATTTTTAGCAGTGGTGGCCATCTTGAATTTCTGGCCGACCTGAATTTTTGCTATGATCATTACGTGGTCCGAGTATTAACGTTCATACCCCACCCAACCCCTTCAACAAGAAGGAAAAAGGGGTTGGCTGGGGTATGAAATAAAACCTTAATTTCAGCTTAAAATGTTTGCATATTCTAAGATTAAAATATTTAATAGGTAATTTTAAACAGGTTATCGCATTTGTCAGTAAACATGTTTTTATTGAAATCCGTTATAAAATTCTGCTAATATAAGCTTTTCCATCGCTTAATGGAATTAAGGCGGAACCACGTAATGCAACTAGACATCAAGAGCAACATGCCTGTGAAGTTTCATGAAAATCTGTGAAGTAGTTTCGGAGGAGCAGTCGCCATAAAAAAAAAGGTTACGGACGACACACCATGGCATAAGCTCTGCTGTTATTTGATCAGTCAAGCTAAAAACTGCCATGTTTTGTAAAATGCTAATTGTGTTACCCTCTTAAGTCATCATCATCATCATTATTATTATTAAAATATATCATCAGCATTCTAGTATGGTTACATTTACTATACCAATGTAAATTTCATAAGCAATGCATAATATTTTTCCAGCAGTGCTATTATACTAAAATGGCAAAACATCTCAAACACTCAAACTTATAGTCAATTGATAACTTTTTTTCACACCTCTAAAAAACAGACAGTTTGTTCACTCTCTAGCTCGTAGTAACTTCATTTCTCATCTTCCAATACTGACCAATGAAGCTGCTAACAGATGTTCCAGTTATTTCACACACCATTAAGTTTACATTAATAGGCACACTGACCCACAGCTCCTGATCTTTAATTACAACAGTTACCATCTATCTCAATTGTTATGTAAGCGCTTCATGGATTTCCCCATTCTATAAATTCAACCATAAAGAGAAAAAGAGCTTGAAATAAAATAAACTTTTTTTATGCAGAGCATTATTTTATTTTTTGATTTGTCTTATAGTCTAATTTATACACCGATACCAGTCTAGAAATATGCACCCATTTATAAATGACACCTAACTGGAATAGGGGAATAAAATGGGACATAAGATATTTTCTGCACTGAATCACTATAGAAATGGCATCCATTCTCATGTTTGTCACCAAGAAAGGGAAAATCAGAAGTACTGTTAAATAAATAATTTATTTAGCTAAAATTATTCTGTATTTCGTTTATTTAAATGCATTTGAAGAAAAATAATTTAATACCCATTCTGCCCGCTCCCACTTTTTGAAGTAAGGCAGGCGCGCACTCTCGTCTTTGGTTGTGAACAGATCTGTCAAATGACACGAAGTAGTATGTGTTTTGTGAGGAATTCAAAAGTACTAGGTTCAATCTCACTGGGCAGTGGATGCAGTTTATGTGAATTCATTGTATAAAACATCTTTATTCATGACATTACTATACTTGGAGCCTATGGGAACTGAATTGGGTGTATCTTCCAGGGTTCCCACCCTTATTGGAAGGCCAAATTCAAGGACTTTCAAGGACCTTATTCCAAAATTGAAGGACTAATATTCGCGCGATGTATTGCCCAAAACAGCAACAAATATTCTACACACAACCAATAGCCATTTTTGAGATGAACAGCAAAAATCCAGAATTTAAGGACTTTCAAGTACCGCATCAGATTTTCAAGCACTTTCCAGGCCTTGAATATTTTTTTTTCAAATTCAAGTACTTTCAAGGACCCGTGGGAATCCTGATCTTCTCTTTTATGACACTGGAAGATTACCAGCAAAAACCTCAAAATGGCACTTACACTGAAACGGATTCCCCAACATATTGATATTATTTTTAAAACTCAGGGCTTCCTGTTAATTTTTCTGCAGATCTTGTTTTTTTGCAATCAATAGAATCGTTCAAAGCAATTTTTAGCTCTACTTTGATCAGTGAGCTTATGCCGTGGTGCGGTGTCCGTCTGTAAACTTTTTGTTGTAGCTACTACTCTGAAACTACCAGATGGATTTTCAGGAAACTTTACTGGAATGTTGCCCATGATGTCTAGTTGATCCTAGCAAAAAATTACCTTAATGTGAATCCAAGATGGTCACCAAAGGTAAAAATATATTTAAAAAAAAAAAATATTGTAGAGATTACTTCTTGAAAACTATAAGTGATACTGATACAGGACTTTTTCTTAAAGGATCAGCATGACATGATGTTGGTCCTTGTCGATCGTTTTGATTTGACGTTAAACATGGCTGCCAGCAGCCATCTTTGTTGACATAGAGTTATATAGTAAAAACTAGTTGCGACTACTCTCCTCTGAAACTACTTTACAGATTTTCATGGAACTTCACAGGAATGCTGATCTAGCTATCAAAACCTATCAGTAGATCGGCTTCAAGGTCACTGACCTCTTGTGGGTGTTTTTCAAATCATTAACTGTTGATTATATTACACCAATAGTATATTTAAATAGGAAAGAAAAAAAAAAGAAAAACCTGAAACTCGAGCATGTTGGTTTAAAGTAAAAAGAAAATACTGGATTAATATATTGAGGCGCAGTTTTTTTCTGCTGGATACAAACTGCAAGGTTGCCATTTGTACCGTTTACACCTCATTGAGTTACAAAGTTACACAATGGTGATTACATCAATTAGCACTTCACCCAAATGTTTATGAAAACAGTCCTACAAAATATCTCTGTTTCCTAAAATTCTCCTATTTTCTTATCTGGGAGGTCATAATTACCCATTAAATTGGAATTGCAAGCTTCACCTCAAGTATAATAAATTGGCAAGATCAGGTTACCAATATCGGTGCCCTGGTCAATTGGTTTTCTGAGATTTTCTCTGGCTGTTGCTATTTTGTAATTCATTTAGAACAGAGAGTTGTAGACTTTCACAAATACATTGATGTAAATTTTAATTAGAATTAAACCCCTGGGCTGATGTAGTTACTACATACAATTGAAGGTGTCTCTAGAATGGTAATAACTGTGATCTGTCGGGTCAAATCATTTATCAGTTCCCTAGAAAGTTAACAAGTCTGTATGGGAAAATAGTAGACTGTGAACTTTTGAGATGAATGCATACACACTGTATATTATTGCCTCCCTTTTCGGGCATTTGTTGATTTACATTATTACCATATCATCGCTTATTTGTAAAAAGTTTTATCTTTATATATTTACATTAATTTTTTATTCATCCTTCCTTTCTTCATCTTTCATCAGTTTTTGCGCACAATATGACCTATTTATGTATCGACGTGCCGTAAAAGTTAAACACCATTCATTCATTCATTCGGCAGCTAATCCTTATATGGGTTTTGTATTTGACTATGGTTAACAGACTGTGAATCATGTAGTCGACGATAAGCATGCATTACAACTTCAATTCCTACTGAACTTGTCTAAAAAACTTGACTGGTATAAACACATATTTTGCAACGTTAAAAGGTTACCGTTTTACTTGCTGAACTGATGTTTTCCTAGATCAGTCTACTAAAGTGTAGCATTCGGTAATATTTCCGGGATCTTTACGTCCTGTTTTTTTTACGGAGCATAATGAAAGTGTAAGTGAAACTGAATGAAACCGCAAGTATTGGAATGGAATAAGTGCAAGTCTGTATTTTCATGGAATAATACCCATAAATCCACGAATATATAACGAGATAGTTTAGTGTTGAATCATTTTTTTATTCATAATGAGGTATTCCCATATTCCTGATCGTTGTCAGTGTTGTCTCAGAGTTAAAGTTTGTATGAAGCCTTGAAACACGCAAATTACTTACATAATGAATTTGCATTTGGCATCGTTAGAAAACACCTCAAATCCGGTTTCTATAACTCTTGATTTTATTTTACAAAAGTATGGCCCCTTTTATACTTCGAAAACTTGGTTAAAGTTTGTACATTGTATATAAGCTTTTTAAAAGTTTGTAATCTTGGTTAAATTTTGCATGTAAGCTTGCATCTAACAAACTAATTTACATAATGGATTGAAACTTAACAAATGCATTCTGCATCATAAGACAACACCACAGAGCCAGGTTCTGTAACTCTTGCTTTTTTAAACAGACGTATGGCCCCTTTTATACTTTGAAAACTTGGTTAAAGTTTGTACATTGTATGTAAGCTTGGCTTAATTTTGTATACATCTAAGTTTGGTTAAAGTTATTATGTGAACTTGCATCTTACAAACTACTTTAGGTAAAGGATTGAAACTTCAAGGCTCTGGCTATACAGAAAGCTGCGATGGGTGTTGGACTGTGTACCAATGTCATTTTACTGTTCATAAAACAACTGTATTACCCGGATGCAGTCAAACTGGTATACAGGTGTTTTATGGGTCTTCTACTACTTGAATTACGTATCAGTTTTAGGGATACAGTCTACAAATTATGATCTGCTCATGTGTGTAGAACTGGTTCTAACTGGTTTTTACTACACAAATTAGATTTAAATTTCAGGGATGCAGTCTATAAATCTGTTCAAAGCATACCAATACAGCTGGTTCAAAATGATTATTGATTGATGTTAAACTTCATTAAAGGGACAAACGGCAATCATGATTGTTAAAAGCTTGTGGCGTCCCGTTAGTTTTTCTACATAACTTCCATTTGCTCAATAATTAATATAAATTATAAGAAAAATATAATGGAAATTGTGATTGAATATTACTAACGGTTTGTGTGTACAGCTATATATGTATCTCTTTTTGGTACTGTCTGATTTAAAACATTTCGTGCTCATGGCGGGGATTCAGTTTATTTACTGTTCAGTTTTATAATAACAACAGTGATGTTTGAAGCACTCTAGAACCATGTGCGTGAGTGCATGGGTGCGTGCTTGCATGGGTGCATGAGTGTGTGTGCTATCCTTGTTGAGCCCCCAATTTCTTGTTAGCGCTAAAATATTTTATGATTATTATTTAGTAAATATTATAAAAGAACTATATCACTTTTGTAGAAATAGGCACAATTCAGTCTGGACTGATTCTGAATGTGTGTTCAGTGTAATGTGGTGAGGTATCTGCTGTATATTTGTAAACTCGAAACTCACTTTTTCTAACTCGAAACTCACTTTTTCTGACTCGAAACTCACTTTTTTCAACTCAAACTCACTTTTTCTGACTCGAAACTCACTTTTTCTGACTAGTAACTCACTTTTTCTGACTAGAAACTCACTTTTTACAACTCGTAACTCACTACTCGAAGAAAAGAAATCCTCATATTTGTAGCAGATATAGTGCTGATGCTATGCCACTAGACCAATGCACTTTAGTGAATACCTTGCTCTTGCTGGACCCCCATTTGGTCCTATGAAGTATATACAAAACACATTGAAGAAACTATTTGCTGTCTTTTAGGAATGGCAGCCATAACTAACGGACAGACGAACTGACCTGTATACAATATACCCACGTTTCCTTATTAAAATAAAGGGTAATTTTTCTTTTTTTTACTTTTTGAATCACAAAGCAACGTTCCCCTGACCATTGATTCACCATTTAAATTACTACTCTGTTTACCTAGTTTCAATGTAGAATATGATCCGATGTGATCAACTTTCTTGAAATCTTGTTCATGCCATTAAGAGCGTGCAGTTGGGCTGGCCACTTTATTAAAAAAATTACTTACAACATTACAGACGGAAAAGCTGAATATTCCTATGGGTTTAAATCAGTGAATATCACATACTATGGGCTAATTTGTTATTTGCTGTATTCGGCCTGATTTTAAATAATTTCCAAAAGATTGGGATAAAAAACAGTTTTACTGATTTGGCAAATCAATTTACTGATTACCCATACCTTGTTAATTTCTGATCAACCCAGGTTGTCCTAACCTTAAGGCTATGAAGTACATTGTTAATTTCTGGTCATCCCAGGTTGACCTAAGTCAACCCAGGTTGACCTCTATGAAAGTATGTTCGCACTGAAGCAAACCCAGGCTTACCCCTTGCTTCATGAGTAACCATCAGCAAGATTGCTCAGCCCTTTTTACATCACTGGGTTTACCTGGGTTTGACCTATTATTCAATATAGCTCTGCTCCAGAGAACTCCAGGGGTCATGAACTTGGATCAAGCTGTTGTTCACTTGCCCAGTCTATATACAATTATACAGCAGCAGCAGCATAAAGGGACAAACAAAATTGATAATTATAAATCATTCAGTCTGAATTATATTTTTGTGCCATTAGCCCGAATTCTTATACACTCAAAGAAAACCCGTACATTTTCCCTTTAGCCCGACTACATAAATAACAAGAAATTGCAGCACAGGGAAAAAATGTTGGACAATTCTGAACATAATATTATTTTTTCAGGGGTCAAGCTAGGGGAGAAGGAGAGTACATTAAAGTGGGAAATTCACAATTATTTATATTAGTTTAATAAAACTGGATGAATGATTTATATATGTTGTCAATTTTTATTTAAATATATGATATAAATAGGCCTGTTGTTTCATTTCAAATTAAAGTGTTTTTTTAATTTCATGTTTTAATAATTTAATTTTGAGTGGTCATATTCAATATGCATATCATTATCAGAGAATTTAATATGAATGCCATTAACGGCTCATCAAAATTGATTATAGATTATAGATTATTTAGAGCCGCCCTTGAGAGAGGAGAATGATACGTGTATAGGACCATACCATTACTCTTACCGAAAATTCTTTGTTTTCTACATGACATAATGTGAATTCTAGTGCATTTTGAAATGCAAAGGCTAACATTGCTTGTCGAATTTTAGATGAGTGATGGTGTTGGGTGGGATGGTAGCCTCTGGTTCGCCCTTGTTATTTGGGGATAAGCCAATTCAATGTGTGTAAGGTATGAATTGAATGTTGTTTAATGACTCATTATTCGTTATTCGAGAGAGGAGATCACACAGAAATCTGGAACCTGACATACTATAACGAATATATTCTTATATATAGTTCTTTAAACTAAGGTGCTTGGAGGATAGACTCCAATATACAAAACCTCCCAGTTCCAAGCATGTGTCTAATATTAAGGTCATACAGTGTTTCTTTTGTTTTTACTTAACTTCCATTTAATCAGAATAGTTGTTTGTTATAAAATGTAATAATTCACATCCATTTTGAAAGCATGAACTTTTTAAAGCAAGTGTTTACTCCGAATGATTTCTTTGTTACTAATTCATTTTGAATCTAATGAGTAAATACTCATTGCGGTCAAAATGTATCTACAGCTCTGCATTTTGCCATATATCTTTTACAAAAATTTCAAAAAAATAAAACATCACATTTTTAGAGAAAATCAGAAGATTTGAGAAAAAGTTGCCAAAAACACTCTAAAAAAGTCTAAAAGTGAAAATGATATTTTTTTCTCTGTTTCTGAGTTCAACTCCCCTATTCAAACAAAACAAATGCCTAGAAAATCATTTTTTATGCAATTCTGAAAAATACATGATTTCTCCGTATAGGTTATAATAGCGTAAATGAGTCTCCATTGCCCTTCCATAGTAAAGTTAGAATGTTGACAACCTGTTAAAAACTCAAACCTCGTTAGAATTCTGGGAAACTTACTTTATCATGCAAATAAACATGTCTGCTATTAAACATCAACAAGGAAATAGGGCGTTTAATACCTCCTAAGAAACATTTCTTCAGTTGTATACTAACACCGGGTCAAGGTCAACACTATTTTTACCCCTTGCAATTTCGTACCCTGTCTACTTTCACTTCTCAAATTTATATCAAAAACTGTCAAAAACATGATGAGTTCACTGTTTTTTGTAGCGCTATTGAATTCCGTCAAACAATCTTGGTTTTTTATTTAGTAAATATTCAATAATAGTTTGTGTGTTATGTTTGTCAACGCAGTCATTTTGTGTTTTATAAGCTAAAAGTTACGGACATTGTCTCTTCACAGCATTTGACTGAAACGCAACATGCACATTGAAGCAGTCTATATCAAGCGATTTTGTAGGCTGAAATCTGATCGTAAGGTCAATTTGACATGACTTCAAATGCAGTGTTGTCAGATCCTTAGTACTGTAGAATATTGTTACGTAGCATGATAAAGGGTCTCATTTTAATGAGATTGACCCTACATTAATTATTATGTGACTGCCAGTATTATTTTTGTCTACAATAAATGACGGAGTAGGAATCATGTAAAAGAAAAATTGTATACTGAAAAAACATTGATCTGGTTTTTTTTCCAAATTAAAGCAAGCCGTTGGTACTGGCTAATAAAAATTAACACAGCCAGATGTTAGTTCATAATGATATCAATGCACTGTCCTCCTTTAGTAAGAAGCAAACAAACTACTCAAGTATGATAAGGCGCCGTTTTTGCGTTAATCATTTTGTGATATCATCTATTCGAATTAGTGTTATTACTAATTTGAATAGAGGATATCACTGATTTGATATCACTCATTCGGATTAGGTGATATCACCTGGAATGTGTGCAAATATAAATATATGTCTTGTATTCGAATACTTGATATCAAGCATGCTTTTTGACAATGTGATATAACATATTCACATATTCAAATATATGATATTACCTATTTGAATATGTGATATCTCAAAATGATAGTAAAACCAGCCTGAATAGCTCACCGGATAAATTTTAATTTCAAACAAATCAGTTTCTTGGAATATGACATTTCGTTTAAGCAAAAGTTAATAACGGATGATGACGATGGACGAAGATGGATCCCAATAGCTCAACTCTGAGTATATATACTGTGAATAAAACAATAACAGTTACTATAATATATTTCAGTTACATGTATGATCTGTCATCAACTAATAATAAATTACTATATTTTTATTATTTCTGTTTATAACTTCACTTTAATAAGAAGCTTTTTTTAGAGAACAGTGAGCATGAGAAAAAAGTAAAACTATGTTTAAATATTTCAGGGTAAATATTTTATATATACTGACGGTCAATGAAAGTGCACCATTAACTTCATGTTTATGCTGTTGGATTATTCGCAAACCATATGACATCAATATGTTCTTGCATTAAAGCAGCTCAATATCAGTGACCTTGACCTATTTTTTTATTCATTTACATTTAATTTGCTTGGATTTTTAAATTTTCAAGTATGTAATTATTAATATTTCACTCCAGTGTTAACTTGGTAAAGCACTCTCTCACTGAACTAGAAAATATTTTGTCTTCTATAACTTCTGGCCTCCCATGGAACCCAAATTGTGACGGCCCGCAAAATGTTGAATAAACGTACATCAAAGTTTGCGTGTAAGCGGTGTGACTGGGGGATGGTTCCCCAACCCTCACACACCTATGATGGGGAAATAAACGGGTTTCCTCACAGGAACTCAAAAAGGAAAAGAAAAAAAAGAAACTGCTCGATTCCATTCTTATGAAAAACTATGAATAACGCTTGATTCCAGTTTTGTTGCAAATGGTAAAAAAAAACTTGATTTAAATTACAAAATTAATAATGACAAAACACATGATTCCAGTTATATGACAGTGAAGGAATGTTTGTTACCCGTTACATTGCACACACTGATTTTTTTTTTACAGTAATTAAGCTTTTTAAAGCACATATAAAAACATGCACATGCATCTACATAAGCAGAATATAACTTGCCTTTTAATATTACACTTAACATTTTGTGACTCCATTTTGTAAGCAACCGATGACCCTTTAGCGGGGCATTCGTGTCCCATGGACACATTTTCTAGTTCAAGTATTGAACCTTGATACCTAACTTGTCTCACATGTTTATTGGTAGACTTTTAAGATAAGCAGTTACGCAGTTTTATACCTTGGGGGGAAGGGGCAACATAATATGATTAGAAGCTACATGTATGTGTAAGATATGTGTAAGAAGTGACTAAAACAACAAAACAACACAGAAATATGTAAAAAAAATAAATAATAAAATGGAGTTTCCAGTGGGGTGGGGGAGCAGGCAACATATATATGTGTAAGAAGCTATGTGTAAGAATTGACTAAAACAACACAGAAATAAGTAAAAAAATAAAAATAAATAAAAATGTGTGGAGGGGTGGTGGGGGGGAGGGAGTGGGGGAGGAGGAAGCCCATGCCCAAATATGGGCGAAGTATGAATAAGATGCATAATGCTATAATGAATCCCAAACCAAAATTATAGATATATACATGCTTACACGCAAACCTAGATCTGCCTTTATTGCACATTTTATGGGCAATCACAATTTGGGCTCCATGGGAGCCCAGAATTTGCAGAAGCACAAAATTACTTATGCAACCCTTTACAACATACTATAAGGAAACCAATTTCCAAATTTATGTCAGCTAGGACAAGAAATGTAAGTGATATAGACCTGTAAACACAGCTTACACGCAAAATTTGATGTGAAATAGACACATTTTAAGGGCTATCAGAATTTGGGCTCCATGGGAGCCCATGGGTTACAGGAACCAAAATTGCTTAAGCAGTCCTTAAGATAATGCTGTAAGGAAGCTAATGGCCAAATTTGGTTGTGCTAGGGTAAGAAATGTAAGAGATATAGACTTGTAAACACAGCTTACATGCAAAATTTGATGTGAAATGGGACAAATTTTATTGGCTATCATAATTTGGGTTCCATGGGAGCCTATGGGTTACAGGAACCAAAACTGCTTATGCAGCCCTTAAGATAATGCTATAAGGAAGCTATAAGGAAGCCCATGGCCGAATTTGGTTGTGCTAGGATAAGATATGTAAGAGATTATAAGAATCCATCATGAGTATCCATGTGAGATAGGGAAATCTCACCCGAGGGGTTAGAATTGCAACCAGGGACAAGGCTCTGCAATTGCAATTCTGATCCCGAGGGTGAGATTTCTCTATCTCACATGGATCACTCATGATGGATTATTTTTCTCCCATTATGTGTTGATTACCGCATAAAATCAATGACTTTGCTGATTTAACGCCAGAATAAGGTGACGTCGACGTAACGTCATGACGTCGCAAGTCACATGTCATGTAAGATAGAGTTATCTCACATGAGGAAAATGCCTATCTCACATGAGCAGAAATTGGAGAAATAGATCGACACAGCTAACACGCACACCTTGATGTGGGATGCCGACGCCGGGGTGATTTTATAAGCTTTCTTATTTTTCGAATAGTCGAGCTAAAAATGGTATTACCAGTCCAAGTAGACTGGCATTAGGCCTTAATATTATAACATTTTATCTATACTGTAACCTATCATTATAGAATTTCCTTAGCACTGAAAGAGGCAAATATCTCCACTTATAACTTGTATAGTCTTATCTCAACATAAATTCAGCCATGGAGAGAAACAGAGCTTGAAATAAAATAATTTTTATGCAGAGTATTATTTTATTTTTT
Source organism: Cyrtodaria siliqua (assembly GCA_037043455.1). Taxonomy (NCBI): domain Eukaryota; kingdom Metazoa; phylum Mollusca; class Bivalvia; order Adapedonta; family Hiatellidae; genus Cyrtodaria; species Cyrtodaria siliqua. Next base: position 55,489 of record JAWPHD010009658.1, on the reverse strand, counting down.
AATTTGTCTAAATTTATTATTAATTTGTAGTCTAATTTATAGACTGATACCAGTCTACAGTCCAAGCTAAAAGATCATTCAGATGTTAATAGCCCTGAAAATTAACATGGCATGGCTTATCAGTGAATTTTATCATATGCATGCTACAATAAAGTCAGTGCCACCTTACTGCCACACTGACCACCCTACTGCCACACTTGGTGTAAAAGATTTATTGAGGGCTAATTGATATCTAACTGTGAGCTAAAAGTGACCAGGAATTCAGATTTCTGGGGAAAACCGTGAGAGTGTATTAGTAGTTTTGATTAGACATCCACCATGTTTTTGACTTTTTTGTCTCCTATCGTAATTTCTTTAAAGTGACACACTCTATAGATTTTTTAAAACTTGCGGTGTCCGGTTTATTAGTTTCTCTACATAACTTGCTTTTGTTCAATCGTTAATAATAAGAATAGCATAAAGCAAATTATATTTGGATATTACTAACTGTTAGTTAGTTTAAACTTATTTATTTTACATCGATTGTAACTTATTTTAATCATGATCATGTCTTCCTGGGTAGAACCAGTACTAAGTAAATGCAGATAAAGTGTCTTGCTCAGGGAGACAACACATATGGTAACAGTCTTCAAATTAACCCACTAACCCGAAGCCCGGGGCTAGTAAACTGTCATTCGGGATAGTGAATTGTTTTAAATTTATGTAGTCGGGCTAAAGGAAAATGTATAGGTTTTCATAGAACATATAAGAATTCGGGATAGTGACACAAACAATTTAATTCAAAGACTGTGGTTATGGTGGGGATCGAACCCAAGACTTTTGGTTCAAGGGTCCAATGCTCTACCACTAGACAAGAGCGCTCAACAAACTAACTGTTGATAATATTGTATCAATAATATGCTTAAAAAATAAACATATGGCAAAATAAAAAGCAACAAGAAACACTGCCTGTCGGGTCAGACGCTAGACCTTCCAGGCCTTGTTTATTTATTGGGAAACTATATTGAAAGGGCATACTTTCACTTAATTGCATAACAGAAATAGTGCACTTGTTAACCAGATTTTGTAAGTATATAAGGGGCCATAGTTAGTTAAAATTAAAAACATCATTTACAGAACCTTGCTATATTGTATTGTGTAATGAAGCTGAATTATATAACATGTATGGTTTCAATCCATTATGTAAAGTAGTTTCAGAAATACAAACTTTAACCAAATTTTCTAAGTATAAACAGAACAATAATGTTGTTAAAATATAAGCATGAGTTATAGAACCTGGCTGTATGATCTTGTCTAATGATGATGAATACATGTGTAAAGTTTCAATCCAAAATGGAAAGTAGTTTTGGAGATACAAGCTTACATACAAAACTTTAACCCAGTTGCAGAGGACACAGATGCAGATCAAGTGATGACAATAGCTTTTTCTTTTCTTCAAAACTTTCGAGCTAAAAATCAAAACAAGTTTTTTTGCCAGAAGCTTCTCTTTTAAAAGACCATCAGTTGTTTGATTGCTGCACTGTGCACATGTACATGGTAATGTGTTTGCATACATTAATGTTTTTGTTTGATAGTGAACAATTCCATATTTAAGACAAACAATGCAAATTTCTCAATTGAACGTGTATAAGTATTGGTACCATTCCTAAAAGGGTGAAAAAATCACTGCTTTGATTGTAGGATGAAACAGCTAGTGTGTCTAGTTGGTGAAAAAGTTACATAAACGTAAGAATTGTCTGCTTTGAAGCCCTCAGGTTCAACTTCACACACACAACTTCTATATCAAATTGCCATATGTGCTAAACAAGATACAACTTCAATTAAAATTTGAAAGGTCTAGTGCATACAGTTTTTGAGAAAGTGACCTAAACGCAAAAGTTGAATGTCAAAATGATTAAGTTTTCTGCCTGGAAGATGAAGGTCACATCTACATTTTCTGTGTAAAGTGCATACAATCAGAGAATCAATTATTGATCCCTTACTTCAGTTTAGTACAGTTACTTTGGCTACTCTGAAGATAAGATCTCATATAGTCTATCAGCTTTCTTTCCCGTGCATTTACGACTCGCAAGATCACAGAAATCGCGAAAGTAAATCGCCATGAAAAAGCAGTTTTATAAATTGTCTATGTTTTCCTGACTGTTGTCTTCTGCGAAAGTTTATGTCCGCAAACCTCACCATAGGCAAAACACAAAATATTCTTTTTGCGAATGAAGGTGGTTTACAGTAGGAGAAAAGACCATTCCAATTTGATACCCATTTTTTTTCTTCATCTGCTTTGAACATGCAGAACATGTCTGAGGTGCTATTAATGGCCCATAGTAATAGGCTGGCACTTCCCATAAATCTGATCAGATGATCCTGGTTTCAAGGTTCATTTATGACATAATAAGGAGTTCATGGACAGATCCATTTGATGGAATTCTTTTCTTTTTTTTTAAGAATAAATTAATAGGATCCTAGTCTCTAACAGCTATCTTGGAAGGACATAGGTGCGTGGGAGATTGCTGGTTGGGGATTTCATAAGTATGTAGGTATTGGCAATTTTTAAAAGAACTTGGTATTGTGGGTAAAGTTGTCATTTGAGTATTTTCAAACAATGAGTTGTACAAAAAAAAAATCGATTTTTCAGAGAATAACAAATTATATAGCTAGTATATACCATCAGAAAACAAAGTGGGGTTGGGGGACGGGTATAGCAGCTCGGGCCGATATAAAATTATTGTTAAAATCTCTTGAAAATTATAGTAAAATTGGGGCAGGGTCTGTAATTTATTTGTATCACTTTTAATCCACAATTGCTGTCATTTTAAAGAAATTTGTGGCCCAAAGGCAACTCAGGGAGGGAGGGGATGACAATATAGCAATTTTTATTGTGGCCTCATGTCAGTTTTTTTATTGAAATTTCATCTTTGTATCTGAATTTAATCTAAGTTTAATATGTAAATGATTGCATTCAAATTCAATTTTTAATATACAAATAATGGAAGACAAAATAATAAAAAAAAACATTCATGTGGTGGTGATGATGGGGTGGTGAGATGGCTGTGGGTTGGGGGCAAAACATATTGATAAACTGATAAAACCAAACACCACAGATATGAAAAAAACAACGTTTGAGTGGTGGTGATGATGGGTTGGTGTGATGATTGGGGGTGGGGGTGAAACATATTGAGAAAATATTTTGATAAAACGAAACAACAGAGATATGTATAAAAAAACAAAAACAAGCATTCGGGTGGTGGTGATGGATGGGGTGGGGGTATGGTTGGGGTTTGGCGAAACAAATTGATAATTTGATAAAACAAAACAACATAGAGATATGAAAAAAACAACACAAAAAAACATTTGGGTGGTGGTGATGATGGGTTGGGGAGGGGTATGGTTGGGTGGTGGATTGTGACGTGGGTGCAACATAGATGTGTATGAATTGACTGAAATAAGACAGAAATATGTAAACAAAAAATATAAAAATATAAGTGGGGGGGGGGGGGGGGGGGTTAAAATTAAGTTTAATTATTGTGACTCTTTGGAATGGTTAAAATGAAATGTCTTCACATTTATGTTATTTTAACTCAGATAAAACTAATTGCAATAGAAATAAAGGTAAATAAGAGAATTATGAAACATTACGCAATACGAGTTTTTGCTTCTACATTTTGTTCAGGGGCGTCCGTGGCCGAGTGGTAAGAGTCTCTGACTTGCAATCACTTGCCCCTCACCGCTGTAGGTTCGTTCCCTCAGGGGCCTAGGAATCTTTATGTGAGGAAGCTATCCAGCTGGCTTGCGGAACGTCGGTGGTTCTACCCAGGTGCCTGCCCATGCACGAAAATTGCCCGCAGGGCTGTACAAATCCTATAGCCCGACGCCCGGGACTAGTCCAAAACCAAAGTCGGGCGTGTCACTTTTTCAAAGATTTCAGTCCCGGACTAGTCCAATTTTAAAAAAAGAGAAAGTCGGGCATGTCACTGTTTTAAAGATTTCAGTCCCAGATCCCAGATTTGTCCAGTTAACAATGTCGGCCACCTGTCATTAAACAACCCCAGCACACTTCTCAACGTAATCCTTTAATTGCACTCGCTTACGTAATGCAATTAGCATCCACAGCGGCGATCAGACGATTGCCCCGGGCAGTTTTATCAACAATCAACCATGCCGGAAGTCCCGCCTCCAAATTACTTTGACAGTCGGCATTGTCGACAGTATCCAATCAATTGACCCTCGATCTATTTTAATCCCCTGACCCGCTAGACAATGAAATGACTACTACACATGTTCGTCACGTGATTACCTGTTCGTCACGTGGTGAGCTGAAAATGGCGATACACTGAAACAATAACACTATAACACGTTGAATAATTAGCAATCAGGCCGATTTGTCGGCAATCTTTCGATGAGTGAAGAAACTAAGGACGTTGATAATTGAAGTATGTTTTGATATGAAATGGTAGGTGTGATTTGTTTTTATTGTTTCTCAGTGTATTGTTGAGCGTAATTGTAACAGACATGAAAGGCAGGTGGGGTAACGGTTTGTGCATAGTGTACTATTGCGTTCGAAGAATTGAGTTGTCAAAAAAATGAAATAAAAACAAAACAAACTGATATACATAATCAGTTTGATTTCGTATTTGGCAGTGCTAATGTTTACATTTCAAAAATGAGTTTGTTGAACTTTTTCAGGGTTAAAAATAGGGAAAATATGAACGCGAAAGTGAAAAGTAACAATAAAAAGGAAAAATGTAGAATGTGATGCACAGCCAATCAAAAAGTCAACTCATCTGGTGTAGTGGACAAAAACATAAAAATAAAATGTTTATATTGATTCACATGTGATTTATTTTTTGCATTAGGTAAAATGGTAATAAAGTTAAGAATCTCATCTGTAGCCCCTTACCTATATAAAGTTATGACTTTTTTTCTCTACTACATTAAATGATTATCTGAACTATAATATGAAACTCAGTATCTATATTGAAATTTGAAAATGCAGATGTGATTCTTACTATTGCTACTGTTTCACCCACTGACAGTCTACAATCTATCAGTATATATAGACTATACCACTGAAACATACATTAATTGTCTGAAGACTAAATAAGGATTGTTTCCTTTACTGTGTATAATGAATTGTAATGAGTATGCAAGACGCGGTTTTAACATATTGAGAAATCGAAAGAATTCAGGACTTGAGTCCATTTTTTGGGACTAGTCACAATTTTTTGGGACTAGTCACTTTTGACAGGGTGACTAGTCCTGACTAGTGGCTAAAAAAAATTATTTGTACAGCCTGGCCCGGAGGGGGCACCTGGGTCTACCTCCACCAGTAGAAGCTGGAAAGTCGCCATATGACCTTAGCTGTTGGTGCGACTATAAAATCCAATTCAGTTCAATTCCATTTTGTTCAAATACGAGGTTTTGCAACTAACAATTGGACATGTTATTACGGTACGGCTAAATGATATGATTTATTGTATTAATTATGAAATGCACGGGTTTTAAATAAATCACAAAAAAAGAGGAAAATGCTTAACAATGTATTATATCTCATTTCTGTACTTTTCAAAGTAAAAAGCGGATAAATGGTGGTCAATTCGAGTGGTGGTGTCAACTTATTCATTTTTCTAGAGCTTTAAGCCGTGTTGAGGACTTTTATATTCGTAATATTTGCATTTTATTCATATTTGTTATTATTGTTTCTGTGCTGGTTTTTGGTTGACTGTGGTCCTTGAATGTTACATTTCCGGTTCGAGTTTTATATCTACTTTTAAATGATTTGCATGATATTTATTGCTCATAGAAAATCAGATGCAGTGAACCACCCTTCAGATGATTTAGACCGTACTTTAGTTATATAGTCATGGCAGCTCTTTTCAATTGAGTTATAGAGAGTTTAACTGGTTTACACCTTAAAACTCTTTCTAACTAGTTTTGTTAAAGAATTGAACAGAGTGGCCGATATACGACTTTTGCAAGAAGAATATTTTAGCGACATGATCCGTTCATATAGTAACTTCGAAATACGACCCTTAGTGGAGTGTAACCTTACGAAGTCTGTATAATTAGTGGAATGTAACCTTAGGTGGCTTTCATAATGTATTCTCAAATCATACCAACTATGCAACCTTGTTACTATTATCTGAGAAGTAATAAAACAGGAAGCAACGGGACGGACAACGTGATTCCTATGTATAGCCCCCATTTTACTTTCTAAAATGTGTGGGGCTACGGAAAAAAAGATCACATTAATTAATTGACAGTTCATGAGTATACTATTTTATTGACATATTTTCTATACTTTGTTGGTTACACAAGCCTATCATCTTGCTCCTAAACAATCAGACTGGGTATCAAAAGTACCTACTTGACAAATAAGTAATACTATTACTTTTCATTTCACCTATCTGGTCTACTAATATCTGCAGTCAGCTGCAAATACTAAGATGCCCTGAAGTATTTATCTGCTATGAAAGAAAGACTTGTGATTGTCTAGTTAGCTGATATTTGAACGGGAATGTAATAGAATACAAGACTGGCTCAGCAGTGAAATCAGTTAAGGGAGAAATAATGACCCCTTAATGGTCCCAGTGGAATAAGATTGATTAGCCAAGTCTTATCACTTGATCACTGTTACAGTTAAATGTGTAGGTGATGATGAGCTTGGGTTTAACCGACCGCAGGAACCTCAAGTTACCGCCAATAGGGAGATATATTATGCAACCTCAGCATGAGGAGCTAACCTGGGTTAACCTAAAGAAGAACCCAGGTTTGCCAGAATTGATGCCTTGCCTAAAAATAGGAAAATGTTTCTGCTCAAAAGTTTCAGTTAGGAATGAGATATTGTCATGAAACTTTATGAGTAGGTAGCTTATATAAAAAGGAAGCTTGGGATTGCATTTGGGGTCACTGAGGTCATGGTCACTGTTACTAAAAATAGAAAAAAAGGTTTCTGCTCAATGACTTCAGTTAGGAAGGAATGAGATATTGGAATGAAGCTTTATAGGCAGGTAGCTTTAGACAGGTAATTGGGCTTAAACGCTTAATTTAACTTGCTACCTAATGTAGTAACGTATTACATTGCTGTTACATTACATTATACATTTACATGTTCATGTGTCACTTTATCCAAGGTGAAAATTAACCTCCAAAAAAAATAAAATTATCACACAATGACTGTAGGGGACATTGTATTGCATGCAATACTTCTTGTTAAACGCAAGTTTTGCATCCAATTGACAGAGTACGGAATGTTGCTATCAATTGTAATATAAAATAAAGTGAAATAGTTTTTTTACCTCCTGGTATTAAATCATATTAGGTTTTATTGTTTATTAGGACGGCACCACTCTGTGTGATTGTAGATGCTTTAATCGTTGTTTTGTTGCATCAGGAAGCAGGCTCCATCAACAAGTCCCTGTCCAACCTGGGCAATGTGATCATGTGTCTGGTCCACATATCCAGGGATGGCAAGAAAAGATTCGTTCCTTACAGGGATTCCAAATTGACTTTTTTGCTGAGGGTAAGTGTTTATCTCCATTTTTTCTTCTTTTTTTTTTACAATTTTTTTTTTAACCATACTAAAATTTCAGCTGATGGTATCTGATTTACCAACTTTCTTAACTTCTCTGTTGACGCCAATACATGTCATCTTCCCCTAGCAAAATATGTATTCCGCCTCCCCAGCCCTCTCAACCCGACACCCATCCCCCTCCCCAATTCCCCACACCCCTTGACCATCATCGCGCCTTTTCACCATCCAAGATGACTGCCTCCCTTTATGTATATGGTAAAAAGAAGTGATGACGTCATCGTTCCAAGATGGCTGCATCCTTTTATGTTTCTTTGCACATTTACAATGTCATATCTCCTTTATTTTTTATGGTATGTTAATAATTCTTTCAGGGCTATTCAATTAACACATACCGGGGACCCCAGGAAGGCAGTTTATTAAACATCTATGGGTGGACCCTATTTTCCAAAATTTGGTTCTTTAAACTCCATTTTGCATCTATGGGTGGGTGTTCAATTTCAAAAGTGCCTTTCTGGGATCCCATGTATATTTTAAACCAATATCCCTCAGCTAACTAAGTTTTTCAGACCCTTTCAAATAAATCCTGTTTAAAAATAGTGCATCAACCCCTTTTAATAATTAAATGACATGGTCAGATTCTTATGTGATTGGTAGGGCTGTTGTATGATTTTTTGTCACGATTGCTAAATAAATTTACATGAATTAATATTTAAAAGAATATACAATGAGAAGTGCGAGTTTGTATTTGCAGGATTCTCTCGGAGGTAATTCTAAGACGAGTCTGATTGCCTGCGTCCATCCCGGTCACAAGTAGGTTTGATATAACTTTAAAAAATTGTGTGTTTCCGCTAACCTGCTTGCTCCTATTTCAAACTGCAGAAACACAACATCTTTTAATTGACATTTTTGTTGTATTAAAAAAAAAAATGAAAAGAAGATCAATCTGCCTACCAACCTTATTTTTTTCTTGCTGTTAGTGAAAACACAGTGCTCTTCATAATGAAGTGAATTGGACATAGTGTTACCCTTGTCTGCCCATCTGTACGAAAAAACTTTTAAAATTCATGTTTTTAGTTAAATCGATTTCTTGGACACTAGAAGACATAGAGCTTTCAAACTTCACACATGTTTAAATCCGTTTACGTCTGTGACAGCAGTATGCTTCCTAACAGAGGTCAGTCAAAATGAATGACCTTGACCTATTTTTTGGACTTAATTTGCATTGAAATTTTGTTTTATATGATTGATAGCGTTAAAGCTGGGTAGCCATGTTCCACGTAACACATTTTTATATAGTTTATACCCCACTGCGTCTGTCCGTCCATCAGCGTCCTAATGTTGTCTGGACACTAACTTGAGTCATTTTTAGCTCTACTGGCCGAAGGCCAGCAGAGCTTATGGGATGGCGAGTTGTCCGTCGTCCGTCCGTCGTCGTCCGTCGTCCGTCCGTCGTCCGTTGTTAACTTTTGTCTTGTGACAACTCTCGGGCCTTTATTTTTCATCCGATCTTTACCAAACTTTGACAGGTTGTTTATATCAATGAAAGCTCGGACAAGTTCGAAAACCAGTCAGATTGGAATAATTTCACCGGAGTTATGGCCCTTGTTTTGCTGAAAAATGCCATATTAAGCCTTGTGAACACTCTAGCACCTTCATTTATTATTTGATCTTTACCAAACTTGCACAGATTGTTAATATCAATGAAAGCTTGGACAAGTTCGAAAATCAGCCAAATCAGATCAATAACACCGGAGTTATGGCCCTTGTTTTTTTCTGAAAATTGCTATTTTCTGCCTTGTGAACTCTCTAGCACCTTCATTTATTATTTGATCGTTACCAAACTTGCACATATTGTTAATACTAATTATAGCTTGGACATGTTCGAAAATCAGCTGAATTGGGTCAGTAACACTAGAGTTATGGCCCTTGTTTTTTCTAAAAAATGCCATTTTCGGCCTTGTGAACACTCTAGCACCTTCATTTATTATTTGATCTTTACCAAACTTGCACAGATTGTTAATATCAATGAAAGCTCGAACAAGTTCGAAAACCAGCTAAAGCGGATCAGTAACACCGGAGTTATGGCCCTTGTTTTTTCTGAAAAATGCTATTTTCCGCCTTGTGAACTCTCTAGGGCCTTCAATATTAATCGGATCTTTACTTAACTTTGCCAGTGTCTTTATATCAATGAAAGCTCAAACTAGTTCGAAAACCGGCAAGATCGAAATAATTTCAATGGAGTTATGGCCCTTGTTTTGCTGAAAAATGCCATATTAAGCCTTGTGAACACTAGCACCTTCATTTATTATTTGATCTTTACCAAACTTGCACAGATTTTTAATATCAATGAAAGCTCGGACAAATTCGAAAACCATCTAGATCGGACTATTAACAGCAGAGTTATTGCCCTTGATTTAGTTAAAAATGCTATATTTTGCATCGTTAAGACCACAGAGGCTTCATTGTTCATCCGATCTTTACCAAACTTTATCAGATTGTTAATATCAATGAAAGCTCGGACAAGTTCGAAAACCAGCCGGATTGGACCAGTATCGGCGGAGTTATGGCCCTTGATTTAGTTAAAAATGCTAAATGTTGCCTGGTTAAGACGATAGGGCCTTCATCTTTCACTCGATCTTTACCAAACTTTACCAGATTGTTACTATCAATGAAAGCTCGGACAAGTTTGAAAACCAGCCAGGTCGGACCAGTATCGGCGGAGTTATGGCCCTTGATTTAGTTCAAAATGCTATATTTTGCCTCGTTAAGACAATAGAGCCTTCATTTTTCATCCTATCTTTACCAAACTTTACCACATTGTTACTGTCATTGAAAGCTCGAACAAGTTCGGAAACCAGCCATGTCGGACCAGTAACAAGTTTGAAAACCAGCCAGATTGGACAATTTACACCAGAGTTATAGCCCTTGATTTCATTTTTTGAAATATGCTATATTTTGGCCTCATTTAGTAGAATGGCCAAATTTCATTGAAATTTTTCAGGGATGATCAGTACCAAGCCTAGTCGTACATATCGTCACTGTGTTCCAGTTGAATGATTTTGGTGGAGTTATGTCCCTTTAAAGGTTTTAATAAACAAACTTTGTCCTGACTAGTTTTCCTGAACCCCTGTCCGGATTTAAACAAAACTCTTTAGGGATGATCAGTTCCAGGTCTAGTTGTGCAAATCTTTGCCGTGTTCCGGTTGAAAGATTTTTGGCAGAGTTATGGCCCTTTAAAGGTTTTAATACACAAACTTTGTCTGGACTATTCTCCTGAACGTCTCCCCACATTTCAACGAAACTTTACAGGGATGATCAGCACCAAGCTTAGTTGTGCATATCATCGTTGCATTCCGGTTAACAGATTTTTGGTGGAGTAATGGCCCTTTAAAGGTTTTTGATACACAAACATTTTCAATGCTAGTTTTCCTGAACCCCTGGCTGGATTTTAACGAAACTTGACAAGGATGATCAGTATCAAGCCTAGTTGTGCATATCATCGCCATATTCGGGTTGAATGATTTTTGTCAGAGTTATGGCCCTTTAAAGGTTTTAATAGAGAAACATCCAGATTAGTCTGTTCTGAACTCCTTGCTGGATTTCAACGTATCTTGATGGGGATGATCAGTACCAAGCCTAGTTGCACCTATCATTGGCGTGTGCAGAGTTATGGCCCCTTAAAAGGTTTAATACACTAACTTTGTACAGACTAGTTCTCCTGAACCTCTGGCTGGATTTCAGCGAAACTTGTCAGGGACAATCAGTACCAAGCCTAGTTGCCTATATCATCACCATGTTCTGGTTGAACGATATTTGAAAGAGTTATGGCCCCTTGTGCATAAACTTTATCTTTAGCCAGTAGAGCGTCCACAGGCCCTCTTGGGCCTCTTGTTTCATACCCCAGCCAACCCCTTTTTGCTTCTTGTAGAAGGGGTTGGATGGGGTATGAAAGTTAATACTCGGACCACGTTATGCACTTGGGGTCACTGGGGTCAAGGTCATTGTTACTAAAAATAGACCACTCAATAACTTAAATGAGATATTGGAACGAAACATGCTGTTTATGTATTTTATATGGAAAGGAAGCTTGTGATTGCATTTGGGGTCAAGGTCACTGTTACTAAAAATAGGAAAATGATTTCCGCTCAATAACTTAACTTACGAATGAGATATTTCAACGAAACTTGCTGTGCATGTAGCTTACATTTGCCTTAATAACAAATCTTTTCAGTCCTCATTTACTGTGTATACATTTATGTTTGTGATTCACATGTCATTCTGTTTATTCTATATTGTACACTGTTTATATCACTTTAATACAAAAACTTCAACTACTTCATTTATATAATTTGCTGTTTTTTTGTAGAAAAAAAAACTTTTGTTACTTCATTTTCATCTTACCAGTAGTGCAATAGCATTTCAAATGGAAAATCTTTTTTTTCGTGGAATTTCCATGTTTCTTGTCTGAAATATGCTATAATTTGGCCTCGTTAACACGATAGGGCCTTCATTTTTCATCCGATCTTTTTCAAGCTTTACCAGATTGTTGATATCAATGAAAGCTGGAAAGATTCCAAAAACCAGCCAGATCGGACCATTTACTCCGGAGTTATGGCCCTTGATTTTATGAAATATGCTATAATTTGGCCTCGTTAACAGGATACGTTTCATTTTTAGCTCTACTGGCCAAGGGCCAGCAGAGCTTATAGGATGGCGAGTTGTCCGTCGTCCGTCCGTCGTTAACTTTTGTCTCGTTAAGACGATAGGGCCTTCATTTTTCATCCGACCTTTACCAAACTTTAACAGGTTGTTAATATCAATTAAAGCTCGGACAAGTTCGAAAACCAGCCAGATCGGACCAATAACAGCGGAGTTATGGCCCTTGATTTAGTTAAAAATGCTGTTTTGCTATATTTTGCCTTGTTAAGACGATAGGGCCTTCATTTTTCATCCTATCTTTACCAAGCTTTACCACATTGTTAATATCAATGAAAGCTCGGACAAGTACGAAAACCAGCCAGATCGGACCAGTAACAGCGGAGTTAGGGTCCTTGATTTAGTTAAAAATGCTATATTGCTATATTTTTCCTCGTTAAGACGATAGGGCCTTCATTTTTAGCTCTATTGGCCGAAGGCCAGCAGAGCTTATGGGATGCCGAGTTGTCCGTCGTCCGTCCGTCCGTCCGTCGTCCGTCCGTCTTCCGTTGTTAACTTTTGTCTCGTTAAGACGATAGGGCCTTCATTTTTCATCCGATCTTTACCAAACTTTAACAGGTTGTTAATATCAATGAAAGCTCGGATGAGTTCGAAAACCAGCCAGATCAGACTAGTAACAGCGGAGTTATGGCCCTTGATTTAGTTAAAAATGCTATATTGCTAAATTGTGCCTCGTTATGACGATAGGGCATTCATTTTTCATCCTATCTTTACCAAACTCTACCGGATTGTTAATATCAATGAAAGCTCGGACAAGTTTAAAAACCAGCCAGATTGGACCAGTAACAGCGGAGTTATTGTCCTTGATTTAGTTAAAAATGCTATATTGCTATATTTTGCCTCGTTAAGACGATATGGCCTTCGTTTTTCATCCTATCTTTACCAAACTTTACCACATTGTTAATATCAATGAAAGGTCGGATAAGTTCGAAAAACAGCCATATCAGACTAGTAACAGCGGAATTGTGTCCCTTGATTTAGTTAAAAATGCTATATTTTGCATCGTTAAGACGATAGGGGCTTCATTGTTTATCCGATCTTAACCAATCTTTATCAGATTGTTAATGTCGTTGAAAGCTCGAACAAGTTTGAAAAACGGCCATATCGGACCAATAACAGCGGAGTTATGGCCCTTGATTTAGTTAAAAATGCTCTATTTTGCCTCGTTAAGACGATAGGGGCTTCATTGTTCATCCGATCCTTACCAAACTTTATCAGATTGTTAATATCAATGAAAGCTTGGACAAGTTCGAAAACCAGCTATATCGGACTAGTAACAGCGGAGTTATGGCCCTTGATTTAGTTAAAAATGCTATATTTTGCCTCGTTAAGACTATAGAGGCTTCATTGTTCATCCGATCTTTACCAAATTTTATCAGATTGTTAATATCAATGAGAGCTCGGACAAGTACGAAAACCAGTATTATCGGAGTTGTAGCCCTTGATTTACTTCAAAATGATATATTTTGCCTCGTTAAGACGATAGGGCCTTCATTTTTCATCCGATCTTTACCAAACTTTATCAGATTGTTAATGTCTATGAAAGCTTGGTCAAGTTCGAAAACCAACCAGATCGGACCAGTTTTCTTTTTTTTTTTTAGCTCTATGTTGGACCAGTCGGACCAGTTGGACCAGTAACAGAGGAGTTATGGCTCTTGGTTTAGTTAAAATGCTATATTTTGCCTCGTTAATATGGTATGGCCTTCATTTTGATCTTTATCAAACTTTACCAGATTCTTTAGTTATGGCCCTTGATATAGTTAAAAAGCTGTTTTTTGCCCGAAACTTTCAAAAAAAATGTAAATGGCAGTCACTCGCTACATTGATGTTATAAGAGCCATGTTAGCCAGTAGAGCGTCCACAGGCCCTCTTGGGCCTCTTGTTATCCAATATTCTCTTGGTGAAATTATATATGGCACAATGTCTCGGCCAAATTTGAGAATCGGCCTCATTGCCCCAATAATTCCAGAGTTATGCCCCATGGAATAGTAAAAATTCATGAAATTAATTTTCAAAGACAGTTTCTTTAATAATATTTGAAGCAATAGCAGGGACATAGTGTCCCATGGACACATTTCTAGTTATTACTTGCATTCTCAATATATATATTATATTGTATGAGGTCCTTGAACACATTTTTCTCAAACAGTGGATGACCTTATGTCTAAAACACACATTTGGTCAAACTTCATATACACATAACAACTGGCCTTATGTTCCTATACATCACAAAATGTTGATTGCATAATTTATTACAGAATTATGGCCCTTTGTTTGAATTAGAATTCTCTACGCTAATATTGTACACATTTTTAGCTCTACTGATCAGAGATCAGCAGAGCTTATGCCGTGGTGCGTTGTCCGTCGTCTGTCCGTCTGTCTGTCCGTAAACTTTTTTTGTAGCGACTTCTCCTCTGAAACTACTGAATGGATTTTCATGAAACTTTACAGAAATGTTGCCCATGAAGTCTAGTTGATCCTAGCAAAAATTCATTTAGATGTGAAATCCAAGATGGCCACCAAATCTAAAAATAGGTTTTTAAAAAACAAGTTTGTAGCGACTTCTTCTTGAAAACTCTTAGGAATATTGATATGGGACTTTTTCTAAAATGATCAGCATGACATGATGTTGGTCCTTGTCGAAAATCATTTTGATTCAACGTTAAACTTGGCTGCCATCTTTGTTTACATAAGAGTTATACAATGAAAACTTGTAGCGACTACTCATCTGAAACTACTTGACGGATTTTCATGAAACTTCACAAGAATGTTGCTCTTGATGTCTAATTGATCTTAGCAAAATTTCAGGTCGGCCGGAAATTCAAGATGGTCGCCACGGCTAAAAATAATTTTTTAAAAAAATAAGTTTGTAGCAACTACTTCTTGACAACTATAAGAGATATTGATATGGGACTTTTTCTAAAATGATCAGCATGACATGATGTTGGTCCTTGTCGAAAATCGTTTTGATTCGACTTTAAACATGGCTGCCAGCGGCCATCTTTGTTTATAAAGAGTTATATAATGAAAACTTGTAGCGACTACTCCTCTGAAACTACTTGACGGATTTTCATGAAACTTCACAGGAATGTTGCTCTTGTTGTCTAATTGATCCTAGCAAAATTTCAGATCGGTCAGAAATTCAAGATGGCCGCCACAGCTAAAAATAGATTTAAAAAAAATAAGTTTGTAGCGACTACTTCTTGAAAACTGTAAGTGATATTGATATGGGACTTTTTCTAAAATGATCAGCATGACATGATGGTTATTCGAGTCGAACATTATTATGATTCGACGTTAAACATGGCTGCCAGTGGCCATCTTTGTTTACATAGAGTTATATAATGAAAACTTGTAGCGACTTCTTCTCTGAAACTACTTGACGGATTTTCATGAAACTTCACAGGAATGTTGCTCTTGATGTCTAATTGATCCTAGCAAAATTTCAGATCGGCCAGAAATTCAAGATGGCCGCCACAGCTAAAAATAGATTTAAAAAAAATAAGTTTGTAGCGACTACTTCTTGAAAACTATAAGAGATATTGATATGGGACTTTTTCTAAAATGATCAGCATGACATGATGGTTATCCGAGTCAAACATTATTTTGATTCAATGTTAAACATGGCTGTCAGCGGCCATCTTTGTTTACATAGAGTTATATAATGAAAACTTGTAGCGACTACTCCTCTGAAACTACTTGACGGATTTTTATGAAACTTCACAGGAATGTTGCTCTTGATGTCTAATAGATCCTAGCAGAATTTCAGGTCGGCTGGAAATTAAAGATGGCCGCCAAGGCTAAAAATAGATTTTCAAAAAACAAGTCTGTAGCGACTACTTCCTGAAATCAAAATCAATCAGTAGAGCTTCAAGGTCATTGACCTCTTGTTTTGATTTAGATTTGATTTAAACATATTTTATTGCCAATAATTTTATATACACAATAATATCCACATAGAAATATTATAATGACAAATGGGTCTGTAACAAGTTCTACAAACATTAGTTTAAACTCTTCCCAGTTAAACATTTTTCTCAAACAGTTTTGAATGGATTGTTCCCAGACTTCATATACGTATAACAACTGATGACTTCATATCCCCTTACATCACACATTGTTGATTGCCTAATTTATTACAGAGTTATTGCCCTTTGTTGACTTAGAATTCTCCACTCTAATATTGTATAGAGAATTTCATGTGACTTTCAAAGTGGGTGTGTTTATCACCTTCGGTGATAGTTCTAGTTGTGTATAGTAAATGGTAGCTGGTGATAGTTCTAGTTGTGTATAGTAAATGGTAGCTGGTGATAGTTCTAGTTGTGTGTAGTGAATGGTAGCGGGTGATAGTTCTTGTTGTGTATAGTAAGTGGTAGCTGGTGATAGTTGTAGTTGTGTATAGTAAATGGTAGCTGGTGATAGTTCTAGTTGTGTATAGTAAATGGTAGCTGGTGATAGTTCTAGTTGTGTATAGTAAATGGTAGCTGGTGATAGTTCTAGTTGTGTATAGTAAATGGTAGCTGGTGATAGTTCTAGTTGTGTATAGTAAATGGTAGCTGGTGATAGTTCTAGTTGTGTGTAGTGAATGGTAGCGGGTGATAGTTCTTGTTGTGTATAGTAAGTGGTAGCTGGTGATAGTTGTAGTTGTGTATAGTAAATGGTAGCTGGTGATAGTTCTAGTTGTGTATAGTAAATGGTAGCTGGTGATAGTTCTAGTTGTGTATAGTAAATGGTAGCTGGTGATAGTTCTAGTTGTGTATAGTAAATGGTAGCTGGTGATAGTTCTAGTTGTGTATAGTAAATGGTAGCTGGTGATAGTTCTAGTTGTGTATAGTAAATGGTAGCTTGTGATAGTTCTAGTTGTGTATAGTAAATGGTAGCTGGTGATAGTTCTAGTTGTGTATAGTAAATGGTAGCTGGTGATAGTTCTAGTTGTGTATAGTAAATGGTAGCTGGTGATAGTTCTTGTTGTGTGTAGTAAATGGTAGCTGGTGATAGTTCTAGTTGTGTGTAGTGAATGGTAGCTTGTGATAGTTCTAGTTGTGTATAGTAAATGGTAGCTGGTGATAGTTCTTGTTGTGTGTAGTAAATGGTAGCTGGTGATAGTTCTAGTTGTGTGTAGTGAATGGTAGCTGGTGATAGTTCTTGTTGTGTGTAGTAAATGGTAGCTGGTGATAGTTCTAGTTGTGTGTAGTGAATGGTAGCTTGTGATAGTTCTAGGTGTGTATAGTAAATGGTAGCTGGTGATAGTTCTAGTTGTGTATAGTAAATGGTAGCTTGTGATAGTTCTAGTTGTGTATAGTAAATGGTAGCTGGTGATAGTTCTTGTTGTGTGTAGTGAATGGTAGCTTGTGATAGTTCTAGTTGTGTATAGTAAATGGTAGCTTGTGATAGTTCTAGTTGTGTATAGTAAATGGTAGCTGGTGATAGTTCTAGTTGTGTATAGTGAATGGTAGCTTGTGATAGTTCTAGTTGTGTATAGTGAATGGTAGCTTGTGATAGTTCTAGTTGTGTATAGTAAATGGTAGCTGGTGATAGTTCTAGTTGTGTATAGTGAATGGTAGCTTGTGATAGTTCTAGTTGTGTGTAGTGAATGGTAGCTTGTGATAGTTCTAGTTGTGTATAGTAAATGGTAGCTGGTGATAGTTCTAGTTGTGTATAGTGAATGGTAGCTTGTGATAGTTCTAGTTGTGTATAGTGAATGGTAGCTGGTGATAGTTCTAGTTGTGTATAGTAAATGGTAGCTGGTGATAGTTCTAGTTGTGTATAGTGAATGGTAGCTTGTGATAGTTCTAGTTGTGTATAGTAAATGGTAGCTTGTGATAGTTCTAGTTGTGTATAGTAAATGGTAGCTGGTGATAGTTCTAGTTGTGTATAGTGAATGGTAGCTTGTGATAGTTCTAGTTGTGTATAGTAAATGGTAGCTGGTGATAGTTCTAGTTGTGTGTAGTGAATGGTAGCTTGTGATAGTTCTAGGTGTGTATAGTAAATGGTAGCTGGTGATAGTTCTAGTTGTGTATAGTAAATGGTAGCTTGTGATAGTTCTAGTTGTGTATAGTAAGTGGTAGCTGGTGATAGTTCTAGTTGTGTATAGTAAATGGTAGCTGGTGATAGCTCTAGTTGTGTATAGTAAATGGTAGCTGGTGATAGTTCTAGTTGTGTGTAGTGAATGGTAGCTGGTGATAGTTCTAGTTGTGTGTAGTGAATGGTAGCTGGTGATAGTTCTAGTTGTGTATAGTAAATGGTAGCTTGTGATAGTTCTAGTTGTGTATAGTGAATGGTAGCTGGTGATAGTTCTAGTTGTGTATAGTAAATGGTAGCTGGTGATAGTTCTAGTTGTGTATAGTGAATGGTAGCTTGTGATAGTTCTAGTTGTGTATAGTAAATGGTAGCTTGTGATAGTTCTAGTTGTGTATAGTAAATGGTAGCTGGTGATAGTTCTAGTTGTGTATAGTGAATGGTAGCTTGTGATAGTTCTAGTTGTGTATAGTAAATGGTAGCTGGTGATAGTTCTAGTTGTGTGTAGTGAATGGTAGCTTGTGATAGTTCTAGGTGTGTATAGTAAATGGTAGCTGGTGATAGTTCTAGTTGTGTATAGTAAATGGTAGCTTGTGATAGTTCTAGTTGTGTATAGTAAGTGGTAGCTGGTGATAGTTCTAGTTGTGTATAGTAAATGGTAGCTGGTGATAGCTCTAGTTGTGTATAGTAAATGGTAGCTGGTGATAGTTCTAGTTGTGTGTAGTGAATGGTAGCTGGTGATAGTTCTAGTTGTGTATAGTAAATGGTAGCTTGTGATAGTTCTAGTTGTGTATAGTAAATGGTAGCTGGTGATAGTTCTAGTTGTGTATAGTAAATGGTAGCTGGTGATAGTTCTAGTTGTGTATAATAAATGGTAGCTGGTGATAGTTCTAGTTGTGTATAGTAAATGGTAGCTGGTGATAGTTCTAGTTGTGTATAATAAATGGTAGCTGGTGATAGTTCTAGTTGTGTATAATAAATGATAGCTGGTGATAGTTCTAGTTGTGTATAGTAAATGGTAGCTGGTGATAGTTCTAGTTGTGTATAGTAAATGGTAGCTGGTGATAGTTCTAGTTGTGTATAATAAATGGTAGCTGGTGATAGTTCTAGTTGTGTATAGTAAATGGTAGCTGGTGATAGTTCTAGTTGTGTATAGTAAATGGTAGCTGGTGATAGTTCTAGTTGTGTATAGTAAATGTTAGCTTTCAGAGTGATTTGTTATTTTTTAGATGTTTTGGAGAGACGCTATCCACCCTCCAGTTCGCCAAGAGAGCTAAAATGATAAAGAACAAGGTATTTACAAAATGTGTCGATTGTATACAATGAATGAAATAGGGTATTACGTCCCATTTACACATCAGATTGGGACAGCAACCTCAGAAGGAGATGGGATGGAGGATTAAGTTTCCCATCAGACATGACTCCGACAGGGAGCCAGTCCACGCTGGACAGAGGTCTGTAGCTCTTAGACCAAGGCCTTATCCACTGAGCTATTGAGACTGCTTTATTTTGTACAAGTAGCCTATTTGGTGCACACATGCAAACTTGTGGCTAATTTAAAATAAGCCCAGGACATTGATTTGAGACCCCTCCCATCCACACATATTTTAAAGGCCTGGAACTGAACTCCTGGTGTGTGTTATGATTTGCTTCTAGGACGGGCCAGTGCCAATAGACATCTATTCAAGCAGTTTCGATGAATTAATAGAACTCCATTGTCTACCCAAGTGGAAGCTTAAACATTTTCATCATTTTACTTTGTACCAGTTGATGGCCCTAAACTATCTTCATGATCAATAAAGAAACTAAGCCACGCACCACATCTACATGAGTGCTACACATTTTGACCCAAAGTAGGTCACTATGAACGACCTTGACCTAACTCCTACTTTTTGGTCATAAATTCCTACTTATTTCCTACTTTTTGGCAAAATTTCCCCTACTTTTTTCCTGCTTTTTGAAAAATGGTCACCAGAAAGCCTGCTTTAGTGATTATTGTTATTCATTATTTTTGTTGTAAGTCACCTACACATTTCAGTATGATCATCCAATAACATGCTACCTGTTACAAAACTTAAAAAAAACACAAAATAATACGCAAGCTGTTATACCTAAACAATTCTTTAGTGATGCTACTATGTAACTATCCAGAATGCACAGCATGGCTCCAAGACACCTTTTCTAGTTCACATAATGAGAGGCCAATGTAGAACTATGTGTACTTTATTTCATGTGTAATTATATTTTTATACTTGTATTTTAGGCTGTATTGAATGAGAACTCCCTCGGCAATATACAGCAGCTACAGAACGAACTTAAAGCCCTTAAAGAAGAGCTACGAATGTACAAGTCTGGGGAGATACCCAGTCAACTCACTGCTGGTAAGTGTAACCATTGCCTTGTTACTGGGGAGCTGTGTATGTACAAGTCTGGGGAGATACACAGTCAACTCACTGCTGGTAAGTGTAACCATTGCCTTGTTACTGGGGAACTGTGTATGTACAAGTCCGGGGAGATACCCAGTCAACTCACTGCTGGTAAGTGTAAACATTGCCTTGTCAACATCTGTTGTGTTGAGGGCAGGAGGTTACTGGGGAGTTGAAGCCTGTAAAGATGAGCTGCGTATGTGCAAGTTTGGGGAGATACACAGTCGATGCACTGCTGGTATTAAAGTAACTTTGCCAGTCAACACTCTTGTTTCAGATTGCCACTAGTCCCGGAGTCTATGTTTTAGTTACAAATTGCTCTGAAGATGAATCGTCTGTCAGAACTGGGATGAAACCGGCCTGACATCTATCCACCGCAGGGTTTCCCCTAGGACCATAAGGCCTTTCTGGCTAAAGAAGGCGAAACTTGCCTTCATCTCATCAACATGCCTTCATTGTCAGTGTTACAGCCATCTGGGGCTGTTTAAAAGCATTTCTATGACCTTATCAGTTAAATTTTGCTCCAGAACTATGATAAATAAAGGATATTTGTTTGTTTTGAGTGAATATAGAATTGTTTTCATCGAGAAGTTAGATATTTTTACGAGTGCTTTAGCGCGAGTGAAAATATTTGAATTTTCTCACTTTGAGATGAATATAAACCCTATATTCACTACAAACCAACAAATACTCATAACCTGAAATTTATGCAGAAAAAATATAACGCGCCAAAGCAATGACGTCAACGTGAACAACGTCAACAGTTGCATGACGTCATTTTGAGTGAAAATATGTTCACATGTGAAATATAAACAATGAAAATATAAGGTTTTATTTTAATCATAAAATCCACTTTCACTAAATCCCACTGGGAGCTCGACTTGTCAGAAAGTTTTGATTCTTATGGATGGCGGGAGGTGTACAGTACTGGTTCTACCAAGGAAATGTGGGTGGTCTGCCTCCACCACAAAAAAAAATGACCGTCATATATATAACCTTGCATGTGTTGAAAGTGACAGAAAAAGCCATACAATTGAAAGTATATAATAAATGTTGTTTTTCATTGTAGATTAACTTCTGTATAACCAAGAGTAAACTTAGTGCTGTTTCCACAATTTTCAGTGGAAAACCCTACATCGGGCTGAAAAATAATCTACTCCAGAGTAAAAGTTGGGTAGATCCTCAGTGTATATTCTCAATGTATATATATGATCTAATTCTCTCGGGGAATGACCATAAATATTTAAATAATATATTGATGTTCTGTTAAACAACAATTCAGTTCAGTTATTGTCACTTTTATATCTTAGGTCCAGTGGAGTCAACCCCAGCTTTAAAAGTGATGTTCCTACAGGCAATGCAGCTGCAACAAAATAAAGAAGTGGAGAAAATAGTAAATTCCATTTTCTCATTTTGTGCCTCTTTAAAAGAATCCATACTATACTAAAACTCCTTTCAAACAAAGACATTGCATTTTTAAAAAAGACGTAGAGGATACAAATGTGCACAAAAACATGTTCTTTTAAAGAAAACCAATACTTATTGCTTTTATACTGTAAATACAGACAAATCAAGCAAACATTTTATATAGGAAAATAGGTATAGCAAAGTTTCTTTAAATATATGAAAACATCCAATACACAATATATAACCTTCAAATACAAGTTCAAATTTAAAACAGCGGTAAACAAATTTACCACTCCCCAATCCTATCAGTAAAGTCAAGTATAGACTTAAAAAACACAACACAAGTCGACACCCTATGCTGTATAACAAAACTACTGTATATACATTGCTGTTGTGTGATTTACATTATTAGATATGGAGTTTGTAGCTTTAAGGATGTAAAATCGATTCTCGTAAATGTTTCTATTTTATTATTTACAGGAACTGCTTGATCAGATAAAAGACCTGAGAGGTATAATTCAGAAGAAAGATCGGGCGTTACAGACTAACAAGATGATTATAAAATTTAGAGAAAACAACATATCTCGTCTCGCGTCAAAGTTGAAAGGAGTGGAAGTAATAGATACAAGAATGGTAAAGTGTGATATTAAAAGTGTAAATTATATTTAAGAGCTTACTTATGTTTTAGATTTTTATCACATAACGTCCCTTGTTAGCAGTGTCGAACACCCATTTAATATTCTATTGTATGACACACGTGTAATACAACCTGGAACGACTTTGATTGGTTGAGTTAAACTGTAACACTACGCAAGTTTATTAACTGAAACTATTTTATTTATAACAAATTCACCCAGATCTGAGACATAAACTTATTATTTGTGACAGCTTATAAAATTAATGCACTTGTTGGTTTGTTAAAAATTTGGCGTAAACTGCTATTTTGTAAAGAGGTAAAACACAAACTCTTTTATACGCAACGTTATGTGTTATAACTTACGTATTTACTTAAGATTAATGACTAATATACATATTTGTATAATTTTATGTCTGGAAAACCAATTTAAACATCCTGAATTTCCGGATTTTGGAGGCCTGCATATACCGTTCAGAGTTCTTCAAATTAAATAACAATATACAGTTCAGATTTCTTCAAAGGGAAATATCAATGTTGTACAATGAACGTGTTGTCTCCCTTTGATACTAAGTTATTTAGCAGGTGCTGTTCCCCAACATTATTTTTATAATGGAGCCATCTTGTATAAATGCGCGTGCATTTCCACGTGACAGTGTTTACAAATTTTGTGCACATAAACATATTTTATTCAAAGATAACGCATTATACAATTGTTACATACAATCGGTAAATGGATTGGAACGAAAGCAAAATGCTTATAGAGATCCTCTCCATAAACAATACCGTTATAACAGTGCACATTTGAGTATACGGTCAATATTTGCTTTTTGGCGTATTTTATCCTGTTTTTGAATTTAGATTAAGCGCTTATGCATTTCAGATAACACATACTGAAAAAAATCCCATCAAAATTAAAGTTTTAACTATTCCTTCTCGACTCAACGACTATTGCTTCTTCGCCAGTAAATATCCCATTACAAAGCTTTTTATTACATAATTTTTAATGTGAAAATGAATAATTAGAACAAAACAATAGGTTTTAACAAAAATTTAATTTAATGCAAAATAGTAGTTCCAGTATAATGATTTTACAACACGTCTGACAATATAAACATGTCAGTATGGGCAAATATTGACATTTCCTGTTACATTGAAAATAAATGGAGCTTGTAAATGCGTATGCAATAAAATAAAAATAGGTCTATGGATCGAAATGCTGTGATAATATGATATGTCAGACTGTATGACTGTTGTCATTAAGTGTACACATGCGCTAATTGTTTTATTGTTATTATTCCAGGAAGACCTACAGCGGGAGATTGAGCTCCTACGCTCGCAGGACGAGCACCTCTCCCAGGTCGCCGCTCTTCACATGGACATAACACAACTGAATGCTAAAATCACACGTCAGAAGACGGAGACTTCACTGGCCAACGTACAGGCAGATATACAGGTGATGCAGCAGCTGGAGGAGAAATACAGGGAGCTTGTGGCAGAGCAGGAATCGTCTGATGGTGAGCCACTTGTCATGTCAATCTATATAATTCTGCCGAGAAACAGGGTGCCTGAGATAAAATCTTATCCAGGCAGTTACTTTCCTATCCCATTAGGTGCACCTCTTTTGATGACGTCAGGGTATCTGGGTAGTTATGAACGAAAAAAATAGAAAAAAAATAAAAATTAAAGGATATTAAACGACCAACATGATAAATAGAATATCATATTAGTGCCTGATAATATCCAGTTTATCTGGTTCGGCACGAAAAATATGAAGCCCTTGGCACAGCCTCGGACTTGAGTTTTTCTCAGCCTCACCTGATAAACTGGATATGATCAGGCACCAACATGATATTCTATATATATCCCCACTGAATACAATGTTTATCAGTCTCACAATCTGTCTAGATATTGTTTCCCGTTAAAAATTTAAGAATGCTTTTAGTATATCCAAGTTTACAGCAATACATGTATATAACAACATGAAGTTTGAATTTCAGTTATTGCCCTTGACTGATAAAGAAAAAGAATGTGAAAGTTTCTGCTTGATACCTTAATCATGTAGTGTTATAATATATATATTTTATTTTTTTTTCACTTTTGCTATAACTTGATATTATCAAAATGGGGATCTTATTACAAATGGGCGCATCATCCAAAAAATCAATAATGAACTGGAAGTCACTTTACAATACATGTAAAAACCAAACTCTAAAAACAAAAATCAAAAAGGGCCTAAGAAACCGATGGTTTAAATCTGGATTCAACAACAGTATGAAAGTCCTACAGAAAGATGCAGCCACTTTTTCACCCTTTTGGCAGTCGTTGAATTAAAAAAATCAAAATTTGTGTCACTAGCACGTATTCTTATATACTCAATGAAAACCCGTACATTTTCCTTTAGCCCGACTACGTAAATTAAAAAAAAATCACTAGCCCAAATGACAGTTTACTAGCCCCGGGCTTCGGGCATTGTGAGTTAATTCGAAGACTGTTTTGGGAATGGTACCGGTTCCCATTTAATTGGGAAAAATTGCATTGTTTTATCTTAAAGGAACACATGGCAATCTGGAGTTTTATATCAGGCATTACAATTAGTACAGCTATTTATTAATCCTGTATCATTTTCACTTTGAAACTTCTTGCATATAATTAAATAAAAAATTGCGAATTCTATTTCCTTCATGTAATATTCTACATATTTTTAAATATATTATTGGTGCAATATTATCAAAAGTCAGTAAGATGTAAAAACAATTTGCTTTGAACTATTCTAACAATTAATATTAATGGTTGAACGAATGCAAGTTACGAGAAAAACTAAGTGATACTGTGAGTTTTTAAAAAATCAAGATTGACATGTGTCCCTTTAAATTGGGAAATTTTCAAAATCAAACAAAAACAACAGTGTATGCTTAAATACTTCGCAAACACATTACTATGTATGCATTCTCTTGTAGTATTTCATTATCCTCACCTAAAAGAATATATTTCCCCCCTTTTTTGGTTTAAAATATTTTTTAAAAAAAATAATGGCGGATCGGGAATTTTTTCATTCCAATTGGGAAAAACAAACTTTTTACTATCGAGAATTGTAGCGTTGTTGGGTATCAATTATATAAGGAAAAAACACTGAGATGAGCTGCATGTCTGAGTCACTCTGTTTATATAAAGAGCTGATGCTATCATTAAAACAACAAATTATTTTAGTGAGTATTACTAGACACCAAACTGATTTTTTACGCTGAGTATTGTTTTCCTTTTCCAGAGGCACAGACCACTCCACAGAGAACGGAGGCAGTGTCCACCGCATCATTAGAAAAGTTGAGGTCACAGGTTGCTGATTTGGAGGCAGAAATCATAGAGGTTAATATGATAATTATTATGACCTTTGTTTAATTATATAATTTATATATATATATATATATATATATACCAGTGAAATAGTTGATTATTTAAATAAAAAAACAACATTTAAATTTACACTTCCACTTTGAGAAAAGTGGTCACTTGGATTAAATCCATATTTTTAGCTCTACTGGCCAAAGGCTCGGCCAGTAGAGCTTATTGGAGGGCGAGTTGTCCTTCATCAGACCATCCCTTAACGTTTGCGTTGTTAACACGATAGGGTCTTGATTTTTCATCTGAACTTTACTAAACTTGGCCAGGTCGGATCAGTATCTCTGGAGTAATGGTTCTAGATTTATTTAAATATGCTATATTTTGCCTTGTTAAGACATAAGGGCCTTCATTTTTCATCTGTTCTTTTAATACTTAACTTGGCCAGATTGTTGATATCATTGAAAGCCCAGATAATTTCTAAAACAAGCTAGATCGGTTTATTAACACCAGAGTTATTGACCTTGATTTATGGTAGATATCATATGCCATATTTTGCGTTGTTAAAACTATAGGGCCTTATTTTTTCATCTGATCTATTCTAAACTTGTTCTGATTATTCATTTCAATGAAAGCTCGGACAGCTTAAAAAAAACCAGCTAAATAGGATTATCAGCATCAGGGTTATGGCCCTTGATATAGTTAAATATGCTATATTTTTGATTAGTTAAATATGCTATATTTTTGATATAGTTAAATATGCTATATTTTAAATATGCTATATTTTTGATATAGTTGAATATGCTATATTTTAAATATGCTATATTTTTGATATAGTTAAATATGCTATATTTTTGATATAGTTAAATATGCTATATTTTTGATATAGTTAAATATGCTATATTTTTGATATAGTTAAATATGCTATATTTTTGATATAGTTAAATATGCTATATTTTTGATATAGTTAAATATGCTATATTTTGCCTCGTTAAGACGATATGGCCTTCATTTTTCATCTGATCTTTACCAGACTTGTTCAGAATGTTAGTATCAGTATACTGCTCTAGGTCCTTCATTTCTCGAATCAAACAAGAACGGTGGTAAACCTCTTCCTTTACCCTGCTGACGTAGATTGCCTCTATGCCTGAAAGAAAAGTCCTGTAGAGAACCTTGCTCTTTGTAATTCTGCAGTTAAAGCAGTCACTAGCTGAGAGCAGACATTCTGCAGAGAAGAGGGAGATATACCTGACCAGTGAACTCCAATCCCACATAAAAAGTGTGAAGGAGCTCGAGATGGTGATAGCTGCCAACACCACCAAAAACAAACTGGAGAAGGATGAAATCAATGAGATGCATCTACAGACAGTCAAGGTACAACAGTCACATCATGAATTCAAAAACTTTTAAAGTCCCAATACCGTTTTTAAACCTAGTGACGACGTGTTTTAATATATAATATTCCATTAAAACATACATGGAGCCACAGGAAGGCAGTTTAATAAACAACTATGGGTGAACCCTATTTTCCAAAATAGCGTCATTCAAACACAATTTTGCATCTATGGGAGGGTGTTCAATTTCAAAAGCCTTAACTTTAATACATATTTTGAAAATCCAAACTTTATTGACAAAATATAAAATGGCTTTTCAAAACCAGAACGTCAAATTATGAGTTACAAACTCATAATTCATTTTACATATATTCAATATTGTGTATTTTAAGTACGTGTGAATAAACCTTTACTTTTAATCGGTACATATACATTATTTTATGACCTGAACACCTGGATAGGGTTTGATCAAATGATTTTGTTGTGTGATTTTGCCGTTGTCTTTATAGTGTCTTTAATAGTAAGGCCAAAATAAATGGTTTGTTTCCCCTAACGGCTTCAAATAAAATAGTGTAGGTAGGTAGGCAAAACATTTTTTTTTCTTTTTTTTTTATATTATTAATGATCTTATATTTGTTAATGAAAACACACTTTTAATATGATAAAAATACTGAGGAAGGTATTTTATTAATACCTAGATAATACATGGTTATGGCCCTTTTTCAATATTTGGAAATGTACACTGGAAACCCCAGGGGACGTGGGTTCAAATCTCACTGGGGGCATATTATTATTTTTTTCTCCATAACAAACCTTGGTTCATGGGTTCAACTTTTTATTATTATTTATTTTTTAATTTTTTTAAAAAAAAAAAATTCCAATAAAAATGTTAGGGTCGGCGGTTAAGTAATAGGGTCGGTCGGGTTAGCGGAAACAAACACTTTTTTCTTTTAAGCCTAAGAAGTTCCATAAAATCTAGAAATATCAACGATACATCGAAGGTTGAAGGTGAAACTATTAGAACTATATATACTACTCAAAATTTGCAACGTATTCGAGTGACATATTTTTTGTATCACACCAAGACTGTTGAATATTCGATTTATTATATACCTAAGAGTGATTTTTTAAGGATATTTAAGACATATACTTGAAAGCAATAGCAATCTACAGTACCATTAAATACAAAAATGGTAAAAAAGTAGTTCGGTAAAGTGATATCGTCACACCAGTGACGATATAGAAAAATGATATTGTCACTGGTGTGACAATATCACTTTTGTCTGATACTAAAAATATGCCACTGAGAAATCCTTATAAATCACTGATAGGTATATAATAAAAAATAAATAAAAAGCACATGATACAATATTTTCACATGGAGCTATTTACATGTCATTTATCACTGCCGTTTCTGCAACTTGGACATTATTTGGCCTAATTTGATTGATGTTCGACTGGATTGAAATCTTTTATTGAGAATAATGATGGGAAACTCATCCTTCATCTCGGCCAATCTCTACCCAGAGTTGTCCTTCCTTGCGTACACCCTTCATCTCGGTCAATCTGTACCCAGAGTTGTCGTTCCTTGCATACACCCTTCATCTTGGTCAATCTGTACCCAGAGTTGTCGTTCCTTGCATATGCATACACCTCTTTCAGTGTCTCATCAAATACCAAGAATCTTGGCAAACGATGGAAATGAACAATTTCTTAATTTTCTATATTTTTCTGAATTAACTTTATATGAAATGCTTAATTTACAAAAGAAAACAATTTTTTGGCTTAAATATGCAGTAAATTATTCTCAGAATTATATTGCGGTAGAATAAAGGTTTGTACGTTGGCATATCACTCCGCTGTCAAAACATTCAAAATGGGCACCACCAAATCTTTCCCATTGCAATTTTCTTACCAGCACTTTCCAGTATCACATAATTCTTAATAACCTACCTTAAATTAAATTACTGACTTAAAATATATATCAAAATGTAGAAAATAAGTTGTGTTTCTTTTGACCGTTTGCTTGTCAATCAGCAGCCGATAGTTGGTGGTGTCACGGTGTTGAAGTTCTGTTTGCCATTTTGATATTTTAGCTATGGTCATGTAACAAATTATCATGTGATGATATTGCAGGCTACTTTCTTAGACGTTGACAGAGGTCAATGTAATGGCTGCTGGGAGAGATTGCATCTCGGTTACCGTCCCAATATATTAAACCTAATATGATATGTTAACGGGAGGTATAACTCCCATTTCATTTAGTTTCATCTTGTATTTCATCCTGCTAGTGGTTTAACATGATACATGTTTAATTTCATCTCAGTATATTTAAGCAAATGCAACAATTTTTTTAGACCATGACAACCCCAAGAAAGGAAAGTTACTGGTTACGGAGCAATTCAGGTGTGGCATCCAATCTAACAACAAGCCCCACAGGCCTGAATTCCTCTATTCCCTTCGAGGACGGAGTGGTGGAGGAAGAGGGCATTATGGGACAGGATGAACCAGAATCCATGATTGAACAAGCACAAGAGGCGCTTATGGAGCAGATCAAGCAGCTGCAGGTACCATTTTTGGACTATCATTAAAAAACTGTTGGTTTGCTGTGCTCCGACCCAAGTAGGAATGTAAGTAGGACTTTTTTTTTCTTTTCTTGTTTTTACCGAGTCCTCAGACTATGTTCTAATCATTTTTAAAAAACTTAATCTCTTGTCTGTATTATACATATGATCTGTTTTTATGTGTCAAATTAATGTTATGTTGTCAGTTTAGATCGATTTATAATAATATAATAACAAAAAAATTAACAGTATGTATAACCGGTATTATTGCTTCTTGCGGAAATCCTAAAAGACGTTAAATAGAATGAAGAAAACAAGTTGGGTAGCTGCCTTTTTAGTGGTTAGGTCCGAATACAGGAAACCAACATATTTTTAAGGATGGCCTTGTTTCAGATGGCATAGAATTTTTGTAAGCACTTATTTGTTGACCAAACTTTTGGTATGGCATAATTATAGTCTGTTTTCCATCTGTTCACTTTGTTTGGTGCTCTTCGATTTTTAGCTCTACTGGCCAAGGGCCAGCAGAGCTTATGGGATGGTGTGTTGTCCGTCTTCCGTCGTCCGTCCGTCGTCCGTCGTCCGTTAACTTTTCTTCAAACAACTTCTCCTAAGAAACCGCTTGGCTAATTTTGACCAAACTTCACATGGATGATCCTTAGATGAATGCTTTTTAGATTTGTTAAAATTAGGTCAGCGCTACATCCAAGATGGCTGCCATTACCATATATGGTCGAAACCTTAAAAAATCTTCTTCTCCAGAACCTCTGGACAGATTTCAGCAGTTTTTCTTTTAAAATGATCGCCAACGCCTAGACTATCAAGTTTGTTCAAATAAAGTCCCCGGGGTCAAAAATGGCCGTGCCCCGGGGGTCCAAAGTTTGTATATTGAGGTTTTGCATGTTTTTCATATAGACATATAGGAAAAAACTTTAAAAAATCTTCTTCTCTGAAACCACAAGGCACAGAGCTCTCATGTTTTACATTTAGCATCAGCTTATGGTCCTCTGCTAAGTTTGTTCAAATGGTGACCCTGGGGTCAAATTTGTCCCCGCCCCGGGGGTCACAATTTTACATAGACTTATATAGGATTTTTAAAAAAAAAATCTTCTTCTCGGAAACTACAACAGCCAGAGGTTTGATATTTTGCATTTACTATAAGCTTATGGTCCTTTACCAAGTTTGTTCAAATGGTGACCCTCGGGTCACATTTGGCCCCGCCCCAAGGGTCACATGTTTTACATAGACATGTATAGGGAAAAACTTAAAAAAATCTTCTTCTCTGAAACTGCAAGAGCCAGAGGTTTAATATTTTGCATTTGCTATAAGCTTGTGGTCCTCTACCAAG
Source organism: Cyrtodaria siliqua (assembly GCA_037043455.1). Lineage (NCBI taxonomy): Eukaryota > Metazoa > Mollusca > Bivalvia > Adapedonta > Hiatellidae > Cyrtodaria > Cyrtodaria siliqua. The sequence goes on along the minus strand of JAWPHD010009658.1, from coordinate 24,178 downwards.
TTTGTTCAAATGGTGACCCTAGGGGTCACATTTGGCCCCACCCCGGGGGTCACAGTTTTACATAAGCTTGTATAGGCAAAAATGAAAAAAAATCTTCTTCTCTGGAACCACATGGCACAGAGCTCTCATGTATTACATGTAGCATCAGCTTATGGTCCTCTACTAAGTTTGTTCAAATGCTGACCCTGGGGTCAAATTTGTCCCCGCCCCAAGGGTCACTGTTTTACATAGACTTATATAGGATCTTTTTTTTTAAAAATCTTCTTCTCGGAAACTACAAGAGCCAGATGTTTGATATTAAACATTTATTATAAGCTTATGGTCCTTTACCAAGTTTGTTCAAATGGTGACCCTGGTGTCACATCTTGCCCCGCCCCGGGGTCACAGTTTTACATAAATGCTTGTATAGGGAAAAATTGAAAAAAATCTTCTTCTCTGGAACTGCAACAGCTTAAGGTTTAATATCTTGCATTTGCTATAAGCTTATGGTCCTTTACCAAGTTTGTTCAAATTGTGACCCTCGGGTCACATTTTACCCCACCCCAAGGGTCACATGTTTTACATAGACATGTATAGGGAAAAACTTAAAAAATCTTCTTCTCTGAAACTGCAAGAGCCAGGGGTTTAATATTTTGCATTTGCTATAAGCTTATGGTCTTCTACCAAGTTTGTTCAAATGGTGGCCTATTGGTCATATTTGGCCCCACCCTGGGGGTCAGTTTTACTTAGGCTTGTATAGGCAAAAGCTGTTTTTATTTATTTTTAGCTCTACTGGCCAAGGGCCAGCAGAGCTTATGGGATGGTGTGTTGTCCGTCTTCCGTCGTCCGTCGTCCGTCCGTCCGTTAACTTTTCTTCAAACGACTTCTCCTCAGAAACCGCTTGGCTAATTTTGACCAAACTTCACATAGATGATCCTTAGATGAATGCTTTTTAGATTTGTTAAAATTAGGTCAACGCTACATCCAAGATGGCTGCCATTACCATATATGGTCGAAACCTTAAAAAATCTTCTTCTCCAGAACCGCCGGACAGATTTCAACAGTTTTTCTTTTAAAATGATCGCCAACGGCTAGACTATCAAGATTGTTCAAATAAAGTCCCCGGGGTCAAAAATGGCCGTGCCCCGGGGGTCCAAAGTTTGTATATTGAGGTTTTGCATGTTTTTCATACAGACATATAGGAAAAAACTTTAAAAAATCTTCTTCTCTGAAACCACAAGGCACAGAGCGCTCATGTATTACGTGTAGCATCAGCTTATGGTCCCCTACTAAGTTTGTTCAAATGGTGACCCTGGGGTCAAATTTGTCCCCGCCCCGGGGGTCACAGTTTTACATAGACTTATATAGGATTTTTTTTTTTAAATCTTCTTCTCGGAAACTACAACAGCCAGAGGTTTGATATTTTGCATTTACTATAAGCTTATGGTCCTTTACCAAGTTTGTTCAAATGGTGACCTTAGGGTCACATTTGGCCCCGCCCCAAGAGTCACATGTTTTACATAGACATGTATAGGGAATTCTTCAAACGACTTCTCGTCAGAAACCACTTGGCTAATTTTGACCAAACTTCAAATGGATGATCCTTAGATGAATGCTTTTTAGATTTGTTAAAATTAGGTCAGCGCTACATCCAAGATGGCTGCCATTACCATATATGGTCGAAACCTTAAAAAATCTTCTTCTCCAGAACCGCTTGACAGATTTCAACAGTTTTTCTTTTAAAATGATCGTCAACGCCTAGACTATCAAGTTTGTTCAAATAAAGTCCCTGGGGTCAAAAATGGCCGTGCCTCGGGGGTCCAAAGTTTGTATATTGAGGTTTTGCATGTTTTTCATATAGACATATAGGAAAAAAGTTTAAAAAATCTTCTTCTCTGAAACCACAAGGCACAGAGCTCTCATGTATTACATGTAGCATCAGCTTATGGTCCTCTACTAAGTTTGTTCAAATGGTGACCCTGGGGTCAAATGTTTCCCCGCCCTGAGGGTCACAGTTTTACATAGACTTATATAGGATTTTTTTTTTAAAAATCTTCTTCTCGGAAACTGCAAGAGCCAGAGGTTTGATATTTTACAATTATTATAAGCTTATGGTCCTTTACCAAGTTTGTTCAAATGGTGACCCTGGGGTCACATTTGGTCACGCCCCAAGGGTCACATGTTTTACATAGACATGTATAGGGAAAAACTTAAAATCTTCTTCTCTGAAACTGCAAGAGCCAGAGGTTTAATATTTTGCTGTTGCTATAAGCTTATGGTCATTTACCAATTTTGTTCAAATGCTGACCCTGGGGTCACATCTGGCCCCGCCCCGGGGATCACAGTTTTACATCAATGCTTGTTTTAAATTTTTTAATTTCTTTATTTTTTATTTTTTTATTTATTTTTTATTTTCTTTTTTTTTCATATTTTTTTTTTAATTTTTTTATTTTAGATATAATATATATATATATATATATATATTTTTTTATTTTTTTTTTATTTTTTTATTTTTTTTTTTATATTTTTATTATCTCTACTGGCCAACTTGGAAAACCAGCCAGATCGGACCAGTAATCACAGAGTTACTGCTCTTGATATAGTTAAAAATGCTATAGTTTGCCTCTTTAAGACGATAGTCACTCGCTTCATTGATGTCATAAGAGCCATATTAGCCAGTAGAGCGTCCACAGGCCCTCTTGGGCCTCTTGTTTAGTTTTTAATTTGATTTTTTTTTTTTTTTTCAATTGCAATTTTTTTTTAAGTATTTTTTTTTTTTTTTTTTTTGATTGATTTTTTTTTTTTTTTTTTTTTTCTGATTTTATTTTTTTTTGATTGATTTGATTTTTTTTTTTTTTTAAATTTTTTCATTATCTTTTTAATTACTTGACACTTACTTTAAAATTTCTTGTCGGCGCTACTCATCCTAAATGCCTTGTTGAATTTCGACGAAACTTGGCAGGAAGCATCGGTAAGATGTCTAGTTGTGCATATCACGCTTTTGTTCCAGTTCGCTGATTTTTGACGGAGTTATGGCCCTTTGACATTTTTATTTTAAATTTCTTGTCGGCGCTACTCCTTAAACGGCTTGTTGGATTTCTACGAAATTTGGCAGGAAGCTTCAGTATGATGTCTAGTTGTGCAAAGCGCGGTATCTCAATGAAATCCTGGACAATTTCGAAAACTAGCTAGATCTTGTTAGTAATAACAGAGTTATGGCCCTTGATTTGTTGAAAAATGCTATATTGTATTTTTCTTTGTTAAATCTATAGGAGAAGAGAGCTATATCTAGCTATATCTATCTAAATCTATAAGAGCTGTTTTAGCCAGTAGAGCGTCCACAGGCCCTCTTGGGCCTCTTGTTAAGGTGTGCACTCATCACATTTTAAACATAGGTCACCCATGGGAGGGTACCATAATTGTTTTAAGTTCTTTGCCATTCACTTTGTGAAGACATACTAGATTCATCGATGATGCCTTTAAGAAATATAGAATAAAATGTTATTTTAATATAACAAAAATAGGTAAGTGCAAATCGAGAAATTGAAATAATGTGTAAAAGTTATAGCATGTAAAAGGAGGGGGCGGTTCATGGTCTTTGCAATAACATCAGGGCTTTCTTTCCTGGGAGCGTCTCCTTGGCCGAATGGTTAACAATCTTGCGTTGTAAACCTTCGCCTCTTACCGCTGCGGGTTCAAATCCCACTCGGAGCTCGACTTGTGAGTAAGTGTCGATTCTTACGGATGGCGGGACTACAGTACTGGTTCTACCCAGGAAAAGTGGGTGATCTGCCTCCACCACACAAAATCGACCATCATATATAACCTTTCATGTGTTGTAAATGACGTACAAACACCATACAACTTTCTTACCTGATAAAACAGAGGCCTGTAAAGGGCCTCTTCGTAGTTGAAAAATTGTCTTTTTCCCCCAAATTATATGTATGATGCTGTAAATGAATAAAAAAAAGTTTAGGGTATTGTGTATTTTAGTATTGTGTATTTGACAGGCCTGGGCCTCTTCCCGAATTTTTTGGAAAAACAGCCCTAAGTTGAATTGTATTAGTGATTTATTGCTTGCCCCACCACATGAGGTAGTGACGATACTTAAGGTAACAATATAATGAAATTAGGTTTATGTCATAAAAAATTGGCCGCACCATGCAGTAAATGAACATGCAGAGCTATAAATAAACTGAGTTTTTGAGTATTTTACTCATATATCATTACTCATCAACTTACAACACATACTTTAAATGTCCAAAAATCATGAGTATTATATTTGTATGTATTGTTATGTGGAACAGTTTATTCCACATTTACAGGATGAAAGTTGTTTTAGGCGTGTGTCTAATACTAAGGTCGTAGTTTCTTTTGTTTTTACATAACTTTGATTTAATCAGAACAGTTGTTTCTTTTAAAATGTATTAATTCAAAATCAATTTTGAAAGCATGAACTATGTAAAGAAACTGTTTTTACCATGTTTACTCTGAACAAGTTCCTTGTTACTCATTTTGAATCTGATGAGTAAATACTTATTGCAGTCAAAATTATCTACAGCTGTGATTACATAAATATACTCCTTTTACATTTCAGGATAAGAATAGCAAGTTAGACAGTAGACTATCAGAGTATGAGACAGATAGAGTGAAGAATTTACAACAAATAGCCATGGTCCAGTCTCAACTCAAACAAATAGAGGAGGTACGTATATTGTCCTTCTTTTGTCCATACATGTATCTTATCGACTTGACCTATTTTTTTCGAAATATAGGTCACATCCAGTTTAGCATACAACTTCTGATTACGTTCAAGTTTAGGTACCATTTCTGTTTCTCCTTTCCTTTAAGCATGGGATTTTAACCAACCTGTATCAAATTGTTCCATTTATCGACATGAAATGGTTTACACATTTTTCTGTCAATGTGACCTAATTTCTCCAAAATATAGGTCACGTCAAGTTTTCAGTTCAAGCTGATTTTAAGTCAAACTGAAAATGGATTAATCCTGATATCAAGAATGTGTGTGTCTTGGAAAAATTATCAAGAAAACCTGTATTTGTTTTTTTGGGGAGATTTTATAGCTGTTATTCGGTCATATCAATTTTTAAAAAAAAATGTAGCAAAAGTTTTGAGTAAGAAACACTTTTAAATTCATCTTAAATGTACCTTGGTATTAAACATACAATTATGTATTGAATGTTTTACTGTTTTTTCCCGCAATTTTAAGAAAAATCACGCTAAAATACCAAATTGTGATGGTATTGGTTATGTTTGCAAAATATAAGGAAAAAAAACATCGAAAACAACATTCCTTGAGGACCTTGGGTTCTTCGATATATAATCTTGGCTTATACACTTGATGAATCTTGACCATGAATGTATATTTTTATAAGGTTAATTAGCTAAGAAACCTACCGTTTGTCTTGTATTTCAGTTACTTGAGAGAGAGAAACTGGCCAGTGTAGAACTGCTTGAACAAATGTCGGCAATGGAACCTTCGATGGCAAATGCCATAATGGAAAAAAATCGTAAGTTCCTTTTTAGTAACACAATTATGTGGTAATTGTTCGGGTCAATAGTAAATCACACAAACACCAACAATAAGGCCGAACATAAAAAATTGTTGCTTTTCTTTCCCCTACCTACCCACGGAAATAGGTCCCTACCAAAAACATTTTATAGTAATTCTTTAACATATGTTTATTTTATTGTTTAACTATCTTTAGGCCATTTTTTTTTGGTAGGGTGTTTACAATTTTTTTTTGGAAAAATACCCACTGGGTGGTCAAAAAAATATTGTCCCGAGGTAAACCCCAATACCGAGGGACAACAGTTTTGACTGCTCCAAAAACACCCATGAAATAACTGTTTTATTTATACTAATTCTCTATATAATCAGTTATTGCATATCGGATTCATTTCAGTTATCTCTAGGAAAACAAAATAAAAGTTTAGTTTAGTTAGGTTCAGTTGTGCAAAAATGTCAAAAATTGTCAAGACGTCATCAAAGATGGCCGCCAGTGACGTTGTGATAAATTTTTTGTTATCGCTAGATCTCAAATATATATGGTCGGATTTGAATGAATTTTTCACAGCTTGTAGAGTTAAGGGTCTAGTTGTGCAAGAATGTCAAAACGTGCCCGAGTGTCATAACGTCATGACGTCAGTGACGTCACAATGTTATTAACAATCTGTTTTCTTTACTGATTGCATTTTTTAAGTTGTTTTTCTGTAAAATCAATCTTTATCATTGTTTCAGTCAACATTAGTAGATTTAATGTTATGACGTCATCCAAAATGGCCACAAATGACGTCATTATAGAAATCTTATAATCGCTATATCTCCTTCATTTATGATCGGACCTTGATAAAACTTTCACAGGAACTCTACATTCAACGTCTAGTTGTGCAATAACGTCGAAGTTATGTCGCCATCAAAGATGGCCGCCAGTGACGTCATAAAGGAAATCTTATTAAGATGATATCATCTCTATTTATGATCAGATTTTAACAAAACTTTCACAGATTGTAGAGTACGGGATCTGGTTGTGCACAGATGTCAAATAGTATCCCAACGTCATGACGTCAAAATATTCAGAAAATCGATTTTTTACTGATCGCATTTTCGAAGTTATTTTCTTGATATATCAATTAATTTCATCAACTTAGAAAACTTTGACTGTTGTGACGCCATGACACCATTAAAACAGCAAAGCCCGTTTGATCATGTTCTGATCAAAATCTAGTTTTTCTTGATTTTGCCCATCCTCATCGGCTATAGCAAGAAAGCGGGGATATTCATCACCTTCAGTGATAGTTGTAGTTTCTCAACTAATGCATTTTTATTCAGCACAAAAAATGCAAGTTCAAATGACATGATTTATTTGAGTGTTTTCAAAATTGTTCATGAAAAAGCTGAAAAATGTGCCCCCAACTATATTGCCATCTGTCCATTGGCTCCAATATAAAATTTGGCTTCAACTTTTTATTTGGCTCAAGGAAAAATAGCAGAGGGTTCATCCTCACTGAGCTATTGTTTGGGGCGCTTGTTTCAGCCAAAGATTTTTCTGCAAAAGTTTGAACAATTAAAATAATACGTATCTCGATTATATATCATCAGAACTGGTATTTTTAGTGGTAAAAAATATCTTAGTTTTGAAAATCGGTTGAGAAATAAATATTTTACAGCCCAAACAAATCTTTGATGGTGCTTTTCCCATATAAATTCCTTGATGGTGGAACAGCAAGTAATTAAGAAATTTCATATAACTTCAGTTAACCTTCATATTTTGAAATAAAACTCACAGGTTGTCTTAATTTACGACAATTTAAAACCATTTTCGGATAAAAATTCAAAAAAGTATTTTCGAATTTTTCATGCAGCAGAATTTTGCATTGAAAATGCCCCATCAAAAACAGCTTTCGCGCATGAAATTTTTATTTCTCAACCGATTTTGCTTGCGGAACGTCGGTGGTTCTACCCAGGTGCCCGCCCATGCACGAAAATTGCCCGGAGGGAAACCTGGGGTCTTCCTCCACCAATGGAAGCTGGAAAGTCGCCATATGACCTTAGCTGTTGTTGCGACTATAAAATCCAATTCAATTCAATTCAACCGATTTTGAAAAGTAAGGCATTTTTATTTACCAGTGAAAATGTCTGTTTCACTGATATATGGAAGTTAATGTAATAAACGTGGTTTATGAGAAATCGTAATACCATACACCCATACACTTTGCTTCTCACCAAAACAAACCCTACTTTCGATTTCTTTGTTTACAAGTAATACCTTCGGTTACACTACTTCCGGTTACTCATAGTTACTCATTAACATTTTAGTCACATGACTAAATTCAGCCAAACAGCATCCTCTCATTGTTTACATCCTCGGTAGTTACAACAAACTTTGTATGTCGTCGCTTCTAACCGCCATCCATCCCCACCACATCTCCTTGTTGAGCAATGCCTACTGGTTTAGTATGAGGCAGCATGCTCCTTTCTTCAGAGGGCATAAGGCTTCATTTATCAGCCTTTCCTCCCAAGAAAGAATGAGGCATGCTGTTTCAGCCCTCACCAGACTATGTATATAATACTAATAACTAGTCATTACATTAGCTAGTCATTACAATCTAGTCAAGTTAGTCTGGGGTACTAAGTCAGTTATGCCAATAAACTTTATAAACATAGTTCCTTCTTTGTCACCTTTACTATCCATGTATGTAGATTAAGCATAAAAACTTATTTATGTACGAATTGTATTTTGTCTGAAAAGTCCAAAATACCTTTGGCTGAAACAGGCGCCCCAAACAATAGGACAAATACCTGTCGTGTAACAAACAATAGGACAAATACCTGTCGTGTAACAAACAATAGGACAAATACCTGTCGTGTAAGTAAGCAAGTAAATACTTCATTAAACTGACATGTGAGTCTACAATTAGAAAATAAACATATATGACATGATGGTAAATAAAGCACCCAGCCTAATGGGCCAGTAAGTCACTATCTATAAATATGAGTATTACGATCACATGATGTATTTAATATATGTATTTAATGTTAACGACTACTTTATGCCTAGATTCTGAAGGAGAAGTCCATGATCTGCGTATTTTGTTGGCCTCCGCGGACCGAGAAATTATTGAACGCAAGCAGAAGATGAAGGCTCTCGAGGTATCGACATCACACGATATTGAGAAGTTCAAATCTCAGGTAAGTTTGGATAGTTCTTACCAAGTGTCTCGGATTTATGCCACACACCCAATGTCTGTCTATACATTGGATGCAGGATTGTGCACAAACTACCACATGTTTTGTTTGTTTTTCAGCTTAAAGAGACATTGTCCATAACTTTTAGCTTATAAGACACCAAAAAAAATATGTTGACCAGCATATACACAACAACCCATTATTGAATATTTCCTAAATAAAAACAAGATGTTTCGACGGAATTCAATAGCTGTACAAAAAAAATCCAAGCCCACACTTAAATTACACTGGCGGGTAATAAGGAACGAGCGCCTTACCGACGGAGCTACACGGGACAGTAACATGGTTCAAGACATACTATAATCATCACCTAATGCGTTAATGGATGTCACGTGACGTGAGCAACAGAAATATATAAATACTGCGGTCCAAACAATAAATAATAATAAAAAAAAAATCACAGATTTATAACTACGACTTATTTGGGTATATATGTTCATGTTTTGTTGTATACATTTCACTGAATAACAATCAGACATTTATTTGCTTATGCTCAATATCTGCTTACTGACGGACAGTGTCCCTTTAACCCTTTGCCTGCTAAGGGCGACTACAATGGCCTTTGCGTCCATTGTAAACCCAGATCTGCGTACGAGTAACTCGCAGGCTGATCAGGGTTTACAATGTCTGGCTGCTCATCAGTCATTTCTCCAAAACACTCCTTTGTAACATAAATGGAATGGTCTAATTTTAAAGAAGGACAGTCTATTATACATTCATAGCGGGCTAAGGGTTAAATGATATAATATGTGCAGCATGACTAAGTAGTTTGGCCTGATTTGCCCAGAGGATAAAGCTCTGCTTTAGAGCTTCAGATATGCAGGGGTGTAAAATTCCACTCGACCGCTCGCCATGGGGACTGCCGTCGGGGCGAGGAAGAATTCAGATGTACTAGTCCGACAGGGCGAGTGAGGTTTTACAGTAAAAATAAAAATAAACGCATATTTAAAACTTTTTCAGTAAAAAAACGACTGAAATAAGATTGAAGTTAACCGGAAGTGATGTTAGAAAGTGCTCGTCCGTTGCTAAACAATTATGGTAGACTGAGTTTCATTGTGTTTCTTCACGTAAAAGTCGATATACATATGCCACAATGAAGGTAACTGGTAAGCAGTCTGAAGTTCACGCCCGGTGTATTTCTTTATATTGACACCGGCTAATATCGCGCGATATGGTAAAAACATACTGATTTTATATCGGGGTTTTTTCTTCAAAAATTGGAGAGGGCAATGACGAGAAACCAGAATCTGATAAGGCACATGCAGTTTTACAGGCTAATAAAAGAAAGTTCCAACAGAAGGAACATGACCAAAAATAACGAATAAAAGAGTAACATTCATGAAATGAATATATAGTTTTTAATTCAATGTAACACGTTGTAAATTGGATTTAGGTAAGGGCAAGTGGAAAGTTGTTAAGGGCGAGTAGCTTTTTCCATCTACTAGTCCTACAGGGCGAGTGACTTCTAAAATAATTTTACACCCCTGATCTGCCTTTCCTGGTTTCAAGCCCTGAAGGAGGCATGTCTTATGGAATTTTTTATCCTTCCTCTCGTCTCCCTTTGAGGTCGATATCCCAAAATGACCTTTTCATAACCAGTGCCTTCATCACAGGTCAGTTAAAGATCGCATAACTGTTTAAGACATTTATTCTCTTTATTTACTTATTACAGTTAGTGGCCATAGAGATCCAGCTGAGTCAAGTTTCTAAGGAGAATGAGAAACTGCAGGAGGATAAAGAAATGCTAGAGGTAAGTTTTTTTTGTGTCGCCTACAAATCGCTTGGTCCATTGTCACGTGTTGTCGCGTTGTGTGTGAAACTTTGTTTCTGTTTAATGGCTTTCAAACTTACACTTTGTTCTGTTTTGGTCGATTTCACTTTTGTCAGTTTGGAGTTGTTGCTATTTTTTCACGAAAATTAAAGTTATTCCTTTTTCCGTTCAGTAACTCCAGGTTCCTTTTGTCTATTCTTGTTGACCTTCCACACATTGAAGGTTACGATAATGTCCAAATACGTCCATAAAGAATGTCCATATATGGCTATTAAAATGTATGTCTATATATAGCTATTAGAATGTCTGTATATGGCTACAAGAATGTCCATTGTCCCTATATTGCTACAAGAATGTCCATATATTGCTACAAGAATGTCCATATATTTATATCATGGAAGATAAGTGTTGTGCAATTGTTTGTATAATCTTAATGAGTTGTACCTTCATGAAATAAAGAATTTATTATTATTATTATTATTATTATTATTATTATTATTTTTATATTGCTACAAGAATGTCCATATATTGCTACAAGAATGTCCATTGTCCATATATTGCTACAAAAATGTCCATATATGGCTACAAAAATGTCCATATATTGCTACAAGAATGTCCATATATTGCTACAAGAATGTCCATATATGGCTACAAAAATGTCCATAAATTGCTACAATAATTTCCATATATTGCTACAAGAATGTCCATATATTGCTACAAGAATGTCCATATATTGCTACAAGAATGTCCATATATTGCTACAAGAATGTCTATATATTGCTACAAGAATGTCCATGTCTCAACTCCCAATAATGGCCACTGTTACCTTTTACTTGCTCTCTTGTTAAAGTGAATTTTGAGATTTAAGCAACATTCAGGACCGGCGAAGGCATGATTTGAAATATTAAAAGAACACGTCTTCTAAAATATGCCTTCCATTGTGACAGATCTCCCTGGAGACGGAGGTAGAGACACGGATATTCAAGGAGGGCTTGATAACCACTCTGGAGGACCTGTTAGCACAGAGCGAGGGCACAGTTAAAGAACTCCAGCACAACCTGCAGGTACAGCGAGTAACAGTTTCTTTAATATCGTGATAGAAGTTTTCGTAGATTTTACACCCCGTAGATAATACACTACTGGTAACTGTTGACACCTATACGATTATCACCGCTGCAGGTTCGATTTCCACTGGGAGCTCGACTTGTCAAGGCAGCCTCCGTGGCTGAGTGGTTAGAGTCTCTGACTTGAAATCACTTTCCCTTCACCGCTGTGGGTTTGATCCGAATCTGTGAGGAAACTATCCAGCTGGCTTGCGGAACGTTGGTGGTTCTACCCAAGTCCCCTCTCGTGCTCGAAAATGGCCCGGAGGTGCACCTGTGGTCTTCCTCCACGAATGGAAGCTGAAATATCGCCACATGACCTTAGCTGGTGGTGTGACCATAAAAATCCATTTAGATTAAACTTGAGTGAATAATTTCTTTGATGCAACAGGAGAGTTGGAACTGGTCTTTTTTAAAAGGCTGCTACGTTTAATTATAGGCATTGTTTCAGATTATAAATACAGTCCACACTCAGTATCTCGAATTTCAAGGGACCGGAAAAAAAGTTTGAGTTATTCGAAGTTCGAATTAAACGATTATGGCATACTTTTTTTTTTATTACCCCACCCACCTGTTTTACACTATGCATATACGTGTATATATTGCCGATATTTGCCGATTTTAATGAAATACATGATTTCTTTCTTCATATATGTTTATGAATATGTTTCTTTACAGTTATAATTCACATCCAATAGGAAGATGCAATTACATTAATTACTTACTGTTATTATCACGCTCAAACTTGAGACACACTCACTGTATGACCTGTATCGCAGCATTCTACTTTCGTTTAGTCAGTTTGTATATTCGGGCATTTCATGTTAAAGCAGTATAAGAAAACGTTTTGGTTATGAAATAAATCAGCAAAATATTTATGATTTCATAATTAATTAAAAACAGAGAAAAAAAATATAACTATACAATGAAACAATGTTTTCAATATTGTCACAAATGCATTTCTATAAATAGACGTTTAGATTTACACAGACAGTATATCGATTATAAGAAATCATATTTAATCGAAACAATTTACAATATTCAGGTCTATAAGTCGTATGTTCTTTCGGTGTTTTCATTATCTACTCTCTTACATTAAACATTCGAATTTATAGCAAAAAACAGAACATTGACAACTGCCACTCATTAATTAATTAGTTATACGTTTCGTCCATGTCAAATTAGTATAATTATTATAATTGTTTTAACCCACGCGATGACCATTGTTTTCAATTAGAGTAAACAAACTTCCTCGTTAACAAATAAAATCAGAGACAACACAAGAAAATAAATTAACAAACATGTCACCATGATTTATTTGTTACAGGTCAAATCATCTCAGCAATTATCACCTTTTGTTTGCTTCACAATCAACTTGGACGCCGGCTTGTGTTTGATCAAACTTGCATTTGGCACTTTAATTGAACTTCGAATTAGCGAGTGTACATTAATGTATAGATTCGTGTTTGGGACCAGAAAAATAGTTCGAATTATGGAATAATTCGACTTATCGAAATTTGACTTAAAAGAAGTCAAATTGCATAAAAATAGAAGGAATAAAATCGAGACCGTGAAAAAAATTCGACTTAAGCGGAAATTCGAAATAAGCGAGTTTGATTTACTGAGAGTAGACTGTATAAGGACATATAAGGTTGTTTTGAGAAAGTACATCTTTAGCTTCCTTCTCAATTTCTAATGACTTGTATTTCCTATTAGGTTTTTCTACAGAAGATTGGTCTCATCAGTTCAGTGGTCAAATGTCGTCTGCTAAAATCCGCTTTTAATCCCGATATAAGACCAGTGGTCGATTCACAAAGTACCTGAAGCGTCTCATACAGTACTGCCTTTAATATCTCATTAATATTCAGTGAATTTAGGTAGTGCGTATGTTGTGTATATGAACCCACGCGTATACAGTAATCACTTGGTACAACATGCATAATAACTGTTTATTTTTTCAGTACTAACGTGCATTTTATCTGGATTCCACAAAAAGGGACATAATTCTTATTTAAGGTGATATATAGAGTTTAATTAAACATTGTTAAAGTGATACGGGAAATAATTCCCGTGTGAGAAAGATTCTTGCGATATAGAAATCACGACAAAAATGTTAATTAAACTATATAATATATATTCTGCAGTGCTCAAAGAAAATTATTTTAAGAGACAGGCCCAGGGCTTGTTGCTTCTGAAAATGGACAGGCCCTGATTTAAAATGGACAGGCCCTGATTTAAAATGGAAAGGTCCAATCTTTTTTTCTTAGTGTAAATGTGTCTTTATTCGCTTTTATAGCACACATTTGTTACGTATGTATTACTCAAACTCAGAACCTCCCCTGACTATATTTTTCTTTTTGTTACCACTTTATGCTCCCTAGTCAGCAGACTTATTTATCACTTCGTTAGAATAGAATATTACATTGAAACTTACAACCGATGCAAAGGAGAGTACTTTTGCTAAACAATAATAATCAGAGCGGACTTGGTGAAACTGGAGCCGAACTTGGAGCGAAATTTTTAATCAGGTTTTATTAGACTATCAGGGCCTCCTCTGGCTATATTTTTCATTTTGTCACCTCTTTCTCCAAGTTAGAGAATTAGGAGCCTAGAGTAAAATTCATTTAAAAATAGGATTCCATGAACTCCTTACACATGATAAAAGAAAGAATGATGGATTAAATAATGAAAATAAATGTTTTTCTTATTCGATTATGTTAAAAAAAATCAAAAAAAAATCCAGAATTATGTACCATCTGAAATACTATGACACCGCACTTTTACGGCCTGAAAATTTCACAAAAATTCAATCGAAATACCATCAATTAGGAACTTTTTCATGCATTAATGTGTTTTGAATGCCAAAAATGGTATTTTTTATCAAAAAAGAAAGAAAACACAACCCTAATAGCAGGATAATGTAGTTTTACGTCAGAAATTGTCGATCTCAAAGTTGTGACAAACTGCCGACTCGACGCCTGGCACAATATTCAAACATCTTATTGTTTCAATTTGTGTATAAGACATTTTAATTACTTTATTGCAAGTGTTTTCATAGTTCAGAATACACATGGGAGTATTTTGTCTTGAGGATCTTGAGATGAAGTAAAAAATAAAATCTATATATTTTTTTTAGACAGGCCCGACGGGCTCCTTGTATGCAAAATGAGACAGGACCGGAATGGATTTCGAGGAGCCCCAGGCGTCAGGCTATCCTATTCTTGGAGCACTGTTCTGTGATAAATTTCTTTCTAGTCGTCTTTTTACACAAGTATTCCTTCTTCTGTCACTCCTTTGGCGACAGTGCGGAGTAATATCATGACGTCAATTCGTGACGTAATATCGTGACGTTTATCGTTTAGTTCATAACATTTCGCTATTGTGCTATCTTGCACACTAGGCGAGATAGCACAGTAGAGGAAGGGATATGTTATAGATTTTCTCAAACTGGGAAATTTCTATAATTCATCACAGAATATATAATATTGGTTGTTATTGCAGATAGCAGAGAAGCACGTGATTGACGAGAAGGAATACAGCGAGTCTCTTGTAAACCAGCTGAGCTCGGAGGGAATGGAAAAGGTAGTAAATGATATCCAAGTCTCCTTGTTGCAAGCATTTACATGTATATATACTAATAGGAACAACTCCCTGTAGTATGAAAGCTTGAATTTCAGTCGATTTACATAAACCTTTTTGCAATATGGTTCAAATGTACCCATGTGAATTTTCATATACAAAACATATTCAGTATAATACAGGGAGACGTTAGGAGTTCTGCTCAGTATAATATGCATGCATCAATTTTTGGCTCTGTTTGGCCAGCAGAGCTTATGGGATGGCGAGTTGTCCGTCGTCCGTCTGTTAACTTTTACCTCGTTAAGACGATAGGACCTTCATATTTCATCCGATCTTTACCAAACTTTATCAGATTGTTAATGGCGATGAAAGCTCGGTCAAGTTAGAAAACCATATTACGATAGGGCCTTCGTTTTTCGTCCGATCTTTACCAAACTTTACCAGATTGTTAATATAAATGAAAGCTCGGACAAATTCGAAAACCAACCAGATCGGACCAGAACAGCGGAGTTATGGCTCTTGATTTAGTTAAATATGATATATGTTGCCTCGTTAATACGATAGGGCTTTCATTTTTCATCCGATCTTTACCAGATTGTTACTATCAATGAAAGCTCCAATAATACCAGCCAGATTGGACCATTTGCACCGGAGTTATGGCCCTTGATTTTCTGAAATATGCTATATTTTGGCCTCATTAAGAAGAAAGGGCCTTCATTTGGCAGATTTCAGTGAAACTTTTCAAGAATGATCAGTACCAAGCCTAGTTGTACATGTTGTCACCGTGTTCTGGTTGAATGATTTTTGGCAGAGTTATGGGCCTTTAAAGGTTTTAATACACACACTTTGTCTGGACTAGTTCTCCTGAACGCCTCCCCACATTTCAACGAAACTTTACAGTGATGATCAGCAGCAAGCATAGTTGTGCATATCATCGTGGCATTCCGGTTAACAGATTTTTGATGGAGTTATGGCCCTTTAAAGGTTTTTGATTCACAAACATTTTCCGGGCTAGTTCTCCTGAACCCCTGACTGGATTTTAACGAAACTTGAAAAGGATGATCAGTATCAAGCCTAGTTGTGCATATCATCGCCATATTCGGGTTGAATGATTTTTGGCAGAGTTATGGCCCTTTAAAGGTTTTAATAGCCAAACGTTGTCCAGATTAGTCTCTTCTGAACTCCTTGCTGCATTTCAACGAATCTTCTGGGGATGATCAGTACCAAGCCTAGTTGCACCTGTCATTGCCGTGTTTTGGTTGAATGAATTTTGGCAGACCCCTTAAAGGTTTTAATACACTAACTTTGTACAGACTAGTTCGCTGGATTTCAGCGAAACTTGTCAGGGACAATCAGTACCAAGCCTAGTTGCGTGTATCTTCACCATGTTCTGGTTGAACAATATTTGAAAGAGTTTTGGCCCCTTATACATAAACTTTATCTAGAGCCAGTAGAGCGTCCACAGCCCCTTTTGGGCCTCTTGTTTCCCTACAAATCAGTAAATGTTTATATTTATAAATATTCCTTATTTGGTCATTTAGGACTGATGTCATAGCTCTCAAAATGGCGGCATCCACATCCGTTTCAACAGAACCGTCGAATGATCAAATCTTCTTTGTTTATCATCCAATTCTTTCACCTTTATTAATTTTTTTCCCATGACTCCCAATAATAAAGATGGTTTGGCTGTGTCCCTGTGTTTCCATAATTTATTGGTACATATAAAACAGTCCGAATAATTACACATTCATAGTCCTGTTATATATATAAACATATCCGTTTACAGGGCTTCTAAAATCGCCGGTTTATCGGTTCCCAGACCGAAATCTGTTTCTCCGGACCGTTTTTCTTTTCAAAATCTCTGTTTAAATCGGTCCCAGATATTTTATCTATCGGTCGTTAAAAAATCTGCAATTGCCCTTCACACTCCTTCTGATATCCTAAAATATGCCTTGCGGCAATATTCTCTGATCCATAACACGATTGTTTGTCCCTCGCTGTGCGAAAGTAGGTCAATTTGGTCAATTTGGACTAAACCATTACCGATAGTAGGGAGTTTTCCGGAAGAGTCTATAGACTGGCTAGCATGTCTTTGATGTGTGATCAGTGAAAGTATTTCACGCGTTCTGTCGGTTCACTGAAGCGATTGTTACCGTCTGTAATTTCTTTGATATACCGTTAGTCGTAAGGTGTTAGTTAGCCTGTTTGCTTTTGTCGGTTTGTTTTTTTAAGTTGCCAAAGCTGGGACTGAAATTTGTTTGCGTCATTAAAAAAAAATATATATACCGAGATGTGTTAATTGTTTGTTTGATTTTTTGTTTACAATAACTTTAAGTATAATATTAATGACATTAATTAAGGAAAGTGATCAAACCTGACACCGTTTTTTTTTTAAGTCAGACCGAAATTGTTTGCATTAGTCGTAACATTTGGTATTAATTAAGCTAATTGATGAAAAACTATATTACTCAAATTTATCTAAAATCGAATATAATCCGCTAGTCCGCGCGTTTATACCTACCCGGTTTATTAAACACTTCCGGTTCAATTCCTCAAAATGATCAACAATTTTAATATTGAGTGAAAATTATTCATTCAGTAAAGCGAAGACATGATGTCAGTCATTAAAATGTACAAATTGTGATAAAGTAAGTTATAAATAATACAAATATAAAACAAACATACATTTTAAATAGTTCTCTATATCAATGAATAAACGGAAAAAATACATGGTGTGTGGGGTACGGCGATTTTAGTGATTTTTTCAAAATAAGTGCGATTCTTACGGCAGTGAAAAACCTGGACCGATTTGCATTTTAAAATTTTAGAAGCCCTGTCCGTTTAGTATAGTGGTTGTTTAGCTCACCTGAGGTGAGCTATTGGGATCACTCTTCGTCCGTCGTCCGTCGTCCGTCGTCCGTCCGTCGTCGTTAACTTTTGCTTCAAACGACTTCTCCTCAGAAACCGCGTGGCCAATTTTTGCCAAACTTCACGTGATGAATGCTTTGATCCTTAGATGAATGCTTTTAAGATTTGTTAAAATTAGGTCAGCGCGACATCCAAGATGGCCGCCATTATCACATATGGTTGAAACCTTAAAAAATCTTCTTCTCAAGAACCGCTATACAGATTTCAACAGTTTTTCTTTTAAAATGATCGCCAATGCCTAAACTATCAATTTTTAGCTCTACTGGCCAAGGGCCAGCAGAGCTTATGGGATGGTGTGTTGTCCGTCTTCCGTCGTCCGTCGTCCGTTAACTTTTCTTCAAATGACTTCTTCTCAGAAACCGCTTGGCTAATTTTGACCAAACTTCACCTGGATGATCCTTAGATGAATGCTTTTTAGATTTGTTAAAATTAGGTCAGTGCTACATCCAAGATGGCTGCCATTACCATATATGGTCAAAACCTTAAAAAATCTTCTTCTCCAGAACCGCTGGACAGATTTCAACAGTTTTTGTTTTAAAATGATCGCCAATGCCTAGACTATCAAGCTTGTTCAAATAAAGTCCCCAGGGTCAAAAATGGCTGTGCCCCGGGGGTCCAAAGTTTGTATATTGAGGTTTTGCATGTTTTTCATATAGACATATAGGAAAAAACTTTAAAAAATCTTCTTCTCTGAAACCACAAGGCACAGAGCTCTCATGTATTACATGTAGCATCAGCTTATGGTCCTCTACTAAGTTTGTTCAAATGGTGACCCTGGGGTCAAATTTGTCCCCGCCCCGGGGGTCACAGTTTTACATAGACTTATATAGGATTTTTTTTTAAAAAATCTTCTTCTCGGAAACTACAAGAGCCAGAGGTTTGATATTTTGCATTTACTATAAGCTTATGGTCCTTTACCAGGTTTGTTCAAATGGTGACCCTCGGGTCACATTTGGCCCCGCCCCAAGGGTCACATGTTTT
The DNA here is from genome assembly GCA_037043455.1 of Cyrtodaria siliqua. NCBI lineage: Eukaryota > Metazoa > Mollusca > Bivalvia > Adapedonta > Hiatellidae > Cyrtodaria > Cyrtodaria siliqua. The sequence goes on along the minus strand of JAWPHD010009658.1, from coordinate 5,067 downwards.
ACATAGACGTGTATATGGAAAAACTTAAAAAAATCTTTTTCTCTAAAACTGCAAGAGCCAGAGGTTTAATATTTTGCATTTGCTATAAGCTTATGGTCTTCTACCAAGTTTGTTCAAATGGTGACCCTAAGGTCACAGCTTGCCCCACCCTGGGGGTCACAGTTTTACATAAATGCTTGTATAGGCAAAAACTGAAAAAAATCTTCTTCTCTGAAACCACAAGGCACAGAGTTCTCATGTATTACATGTAGCATCAGCTTATGGTCCTCTACTAAGTTTGTTCAAATGGTGACCCTGGGGTCAAATTTGTCCCCGCGCCGGGGGTCACAGTTTTACATAGACTTATATAGGATTTTTTTAAAAAATCTTCTTCTCGGAAACTACAACAGCCAGAGGTTTGATATTTTGCATTTACTATAAGCTTATGGTCCTTTACCAAGTTTGTTCAAATGGTGACCCTCGGGTCACTTTTGGCCCGGCCCCAAGGGTCACATGTTTTACATAGACATGTATAGGGAAAAACTTAAAAAATCTTCTTCTCTGAAACTGCAAGAGCCAGAGGTTTAATATTTTGCATTTGCTATAAGCTTGTGGTCCTCTACCATGTCTGTTCAAATGGTGACCCAGGGGTCACATTTGACACCAACCCCGGGGGTCACAGTTTTACATAGGCTTGTATAGGGAAAAACTGAAAAAAATCTTCTTTTCTGGAACCACATGCCACAGAGCTCTCATGTATTACATGTAGCATCAGCTTATGGTCCTCTACTAAGTTTGTTCAAATGGTGACCCTGGGGTCAAATTTGTCCCCGCCCCAAGGGTCACAGTTTTACATAGACTTATATAGGATTTTTTTTTAAAAATCTTCTTCTCGCAAACTACAAGAGTCAGAGGTTTGATATGTTACATTTTATTATAAGCTTATGGTTCTTTACCAAGTTTGTTCAAATGGTGACCCTGGGGTCACATTTGGCCCCGCCCCAAGGGTCACATGTTTTACATAGACATGTATAGGAAAAACTTAAAAAATCTTCTTCTCTGAAACTGCATGAGCCAGAGGTTTAATATTTTGCATTTGCTATAAGCTTGTGGTCCTTTACCAAGTTTGTTCAAATGGTGACCCTCGGGTCATATTTGACCCCCGCCCCAAGGGTCACATGTTTTACATAGACATGTATAGGGAATTCTTTTCTTCTTTAATATTTTTCTTTTAATTAATTTATTTTTTATTTTTAGTGTTTTTGTTGGTTTTTAATTTCTTTTTCTTTTTTAATTTTTTTATTTTTAAATATTTTTATTTTTTTTATTTATATTTTAAATATTTTTTTTTCATTTTTTTTTTTTTTTAAATATTTTTTAAGTTTTCTTTTTTTTTTTTTAAATATTTTTTCATATTTTTTAGCTCTATGTTCGACCAGTCGGACCAGTAACAGAGGAGTTCTTGATTTAGTTTAACATGCTATATTTTGCCTCGTTAATACGGTAGGGCCTTCATTTTTTATCTGATCTTTACCAAACTTTACCAGATTCTTTAGTTATGGCCCTTGATTTAGTTAAAAAGCTGTTTTTTGCCTGAAACTTTCAAAAAAACGTAAATGGCAGTCACTCACTTCATTGATGTTATAAGAGCCATGTTAGCCAGTAGAGCGTCCACAGGCCCTCTTGGGCCTCTTGTTTACAAATGAAGTCCCTGGGGCAAAAATGGCCATGCCCCGGGCGTCCAAAGTTTGTATATTGAGATTTTGCCTGTTTTTCATATAGACATGTAGGAAAAAACTTTAAAAAATCTTCTTCTCTGAAACCACAAGGCACAGAGGTCTCATGTATTACATGTAGCATCAGCTTATGGTCCTTTACTAAGTTTGTTCAAATGGTGACCCTGGGGTCAAATATGTCCCCGCCCCGGGGGTTCACAATTTTACATAGACTTATATAGGGGGAAAAAAAATCTTCTCAGAAACTACAAGAGCCAGAGGTTTGATATTTTGCATTTACTATAAGCTTATGGCCCTTTACCAATTTTGTTCAAATGGTGGCCCTTGTGTCACATTTGGCCCCGCCCCAAGGGTCACATGTTTTACATAGACATGTATAGGGAAAAACTTAAAAAATCTTCTTCTCTGAAACTGCAAGAGCCAGAGGTTTGATATTTTGCATTTACTATAAGCTTATGGTCCTTTACCAAGTTTTGTTCAAATGGTGACCCTTGGGTCACATTTGGCACCGCCCCAAGAGTCACATGTTTTACATAGACATGTATTGGGAAAAACTTAAAAAATCTTCTTCTCTGAAACTGCAAGAGCCAGAGGTTTAATATTTTGCATTTGCTATAAGCTCATGGTCCCCTACCAATTTGGTTCAAATGGTGACCCAGGGGTCACATTTGGCCCCGCCCCGGGGGTCACAGTTTTACATAGGCTTGTATAGGGAAAAACTGAAAAAAATCTTCTTCTCTGCAACTGCAAGAGCCAGAGATTTAATATTTTGAATTTGCTATAAGCTTATGGTCCTCTACCAAGTTTGTTCAAATGGTGACCCTGGGGTAAAATTTTACCCCACTCCGTGGGTCACAGTTTTACATTAAAGTCTTCTTCTCTGGAACTACAAGAGCCAGAGGTTTAATATTTTGCATTTACTATACTCTTATGGTCCTTTACCAAGTTTGTTCAAATGGTGACCCTGGGTTCACATTTGGCCCCGCCCCAGGGTTCACGTTTTACATAGACTTGTATAGGGAAAAACTTAAAAAATCTTCTTCTCTAAAACCACAAAGCACACAGCTCTCATATATTACATGTAGCCCTGGGGTCACATTTGGCTCTGCCAAAGGTGTTACTCTCTAGCACCTTCATTTTGTATTTGATCTTTACCAAACTTTGTCAGGGTCTTAAACCGTCTATGTCAATGTTGTTATACACAACAGAGCCCACATTTCTTGAACAATCTTAACCAAACTTGCACAGATTGTATATGACCATAAGATTTCGAAGAAGTTCGATAATGTGCCAGTACTCAGGTGATCGCTTTAGGGCCATCTTGGCCCTCTTGTATTGGTTCATATTTACTCAGGTGAGCGATATAGGGCCATCGTAGCCCTCTTGTTAATACGTCCATTTGTTGATTACTAAATAGTCCCTATTATTAAATGTCTTAGGTTCACAAAGTAAAATAGTATTTAGAAACTGTCAAATGTTCAAATCTTCCAATTAGTATGTAACGATGACTGCCCTACTATACTGGGTTACATAGTATAGTTTAACTTATCCCACACCCTGTCTTAGACTGCGGGAACGCATCTTGTGGATACAAGTATTGAAACTGACTCTCACTCTTTAACCACCGACTCTTAGACTCTCTACTCCCCGATTCCGCTAGACTTTCCGTGCGCTCAGTATTATATGAGAAGATTCCCCATACTGCTTTTCGGCAGTTAGTCATGCCTCACATATGGACATCGACCTGTGTAGCTACAGGTTAACGCCACGGTGATAACCTCAGTATATGCATAATTTACCCACAAGACCTTTCGGCGAATGGTCTCCCCTAATATGGCAATACCTCTTAACTCCCAGACTTCCAGCGAAACAGGTAAACATTAACAGGTGTTCAGATGATTAAGAGGGATTAACAGGGGTGTACTTGAATACAAGTGTGTTACATTTGTAACTGTTAGGTTAAATACAGTGGCAAGGCTGTAGTGTTACATTTCCTTCCCTACTAAGATGAAATATTTTGATAAAATCAAAATATGTCTGAGTCTTTCACTACAACTAAACATAATCTGTGCTGCTAATGTTCATCACTGTGATTCCTGTAGAGCGTTCATATATATATTCATTACTGCAAAACGTCTGTCTAAATCAGTAAATATAACACTAAATGAGTCACTATATATTTTCACATATAAACACAACTAATTGAGTCTTTTCTCTAGTGTCAATGATAATCCATCGTTCACTGCAGCGCCACATGTTTCCGTCGTTATCGATAATCTGGTTAGGCTCCATCCAACGTACAATGCTCGATCCCATGATAATCCGAGAATTTTTGAGTCTTGCGTCACTCAGAATACCTCGTTGTTTTCGAAATTGTCTTCATAAACAAAATACATGAATACATTGGATACAGGTCCACGCACTACATTTTATCTATTGATTATAGTTACAAACTCCAACTATGCACAAGTTTTATTGTTCGATCTACGGGTCTAATCCTCCCGTATCAACATCAATTGGTGATGCCAACAGTTCCACGACGCGTCTGTCGCTGCTCGTCTCCTTATACATGGTTTGAACAGACTTGAAAAGGCCCTAAATTTTGATGAGTTGCTTGAAAAGGCCCTAAATTGCATGTCAGGCCCTATAAAGTCCCTAAATTTACTCTATACGGCCCTAAAAATTAGTTTTGGTGGCCCTAAATTTCATTTCGCACATTATTTGGGCTGTCAAGGTGTTGTTGCTTCTAAAATTAAAATGAATTCAAGAACGACAACTCCTACGAAATTAGATTTGTACTATTGTACATCGTACTCAGTTTGATTCATACTCGGTTATATTTCAGAGGGGAAGTTATTAGCCAGCCAACGACTGAGCCAACCGTGCAGCCATTTTTGCACAGCCGTTTTTGAAAAATCGCGGCCAATATTTGGTGGAGTGGGTGGGGTAAAATTTAAAAAAAAAAAAGTATTTTTTTGGGCTAGAGGAATTTTTCACATATAGCCAAATCCAATGCTCTCAGGGAAAAGTCAAAAGAGAAAAGTTTGCTGTGTACTCAGCTGGAGAGTAAGATCAGTGACAAGGTCACAGAGCTGAAAACTGTTTAATCTTAGGTGACAAGGCCACAGAGCTGAAAACTGTTTAATCTTAGGTAGGTCCAGGTTTATTGGCTATAAATACAGTAAAACCCAGCTAATGCAACCGCTTACAATATACACATTTAGTGTTTTTTTTTACAGGTGACTCTTAATGCAGCACTATAGTTTGCAGAAAGCTATTAGAGGAGCTTTCTACAATACTATCTTGCTGCATTAAGCTGCCACCTATCTTCTTGTAGGGGTCACTTTAGAGG